>NQII01006193.1:105783-133118 GCA_002778355.1 Clitarchus hookeri | reverse complement strand
GAATTAATACTGTAGCGCCACCTAGGTGATGAAAACATATGAAATACCAAGATGGCGTCCTCCAGCAATGTATAATCAAATGAAAACGAAAAAACCAAAATAGCGTCCTCCAGCAATGTATAAACAAATGAAAAACGAAAAAACAAGATGGACGCATACAACGGAATGAGTATAGGTGAATGGGGAGGGGAGAAAGGGGGAACCTCCGGAAATAAAAGTTTTTTAAATAATTTTTTAAATAATACATTAAACATTTTTAGAAATAATTTATAAATCTTTTTTTATCATTTTAAGTAACTTTTAAATACTTTTTGAATATTTTTTAATTTTTTTAAATACATTTCATATAAAATATTATTTTTTTTTGTAATTTTTGTGATTTTTGTTTTCTTAAAGGTCAAAGGTCACTGAGGTCAATGTCAAGGTCATCTTGATCCAATATGGCGGACAATATGGCTGACTGAACCAACATGGTTGATGGTTAGGTCGGACTCCGGACCCTAGACTCCTTGTATCGATTAGGCATACCCTATGTCTAGAAAATCAATATGACCGCCACTGCTCTGCCCTCGGAAACGATCCCCCCAAATCTTTCCGATAGATAGAAAATTGCCTTTAGGGGAATCTTTCTTGCAGCTGGGGGGGATCGGTGCTTTTTTGAGGGAAAAGAAAAAAAAATTAAGGGAAAAAGGGAAATTTTGAGGGAAATTTAGTCAATTTTAAGGGAGAAAAGGGAAATTTTTATGATAAAATGGCCGCTATGGGACTGGAATAACAGAGCATGAACAGCTCCGATCTCCGATCCCAGATCCCGATGAGTCAAAATCGGCATAATCCTTCTACTAAGATAACCAGTCAAATATGAAACTGTCCCAACTACTTGAGTATATTCTAGTTCCATTAAAACTATGTTAGACGAAGTGTACAAATATCTTTAAAAAAATCTTATATAAACAGTGTTGTAACCTCAAATCCTATCCACGTTATTTTTGATAGTACTTTTTGGAGAAAAGCAGTCAGTGTTGGAACAGGGAGCGTGTCACCTGCGCAGATCGTATGAACACTCTACGCTGTTTTCTTTCTATGCTACGTACTCGGTCATCGACACACGACACAAGTTTGCTTGTGGTTGGCTGAGGTGTCGTCAGCCTATCGTGCGAACAGTTCGACGTTCGAATCGCGAAGAAGGGTGGGTTAACAACTAAAACATTATTATACGTTAACTGCAGAATTATGGCATGCACAGAAAAACAGAAACTGTAGTATCCAACGTCATGGTTTACAAAATAACTTAAAACGTCGTATGCGTTGTTAGATTTTTTTCTTGAGGTTTAAAGAAAGTAGGTATATTTTTTGTCTTAAGTAAAAATTCTGCAGCCATTACCAATCAGAGCATGGCACCAGGTGTTCTTGGTGGGAATATAATGTTTGTACTTATTTGCAAGCATAAAAAATATCAAAACGCTAAATTTGTGAACGTATTTGTTATTACGTTTATGAATTTAATTCGAAATTACGCAGAGGTGTTGTTGTCAGGAAATACCAGTCTTGAAGACTGATGTGACTAAATTGCGTTAGTTGTGTTGTTATTTATTAGCAAAGTGTAAAGAGCGAGTGTTTATATGCTAGAATTAAAAATGGCCTTGTGAATTGTGAACTATAAATACAGAAGATGTAATTACGTGTACGTAATGTGCGGTTGCTGCATTGTGCTTACGTAATAGTTTATTAGTTGCAAAATTACGCTAAGATATGCATGTGTATGCTATTTACAGCTGTAAATTTAAGCTAATTAGTGAATAATTCGCACCCCGATTAACTTTACAGCATATAAGCGAACACATTTAATTGCCCAATAACGTAAAAAGGAGCGAATGTGGACAAGCGGGAGCATAAAGTACATGCGTTCCAGTTGTCGATAAGTAACTTTTACCACTTGGTCTTCCGTGTCCATTATAGGATAATGTCCATGTTTTTCTTTAATATATTTCAATTCCTTAACAATAAAAAAACAAACCTGGCTTGTAATCAGGCTGTACTGTTGGCAAGCACATAAAATACATAAAAAAATAATAAACAATAATACATTATTGTTTTGAGGTTCATCTCGTTCGGCTGTGCAAAACTAACCATGTATCTACACACAACAAATTTAACAAATTGTGAAGACAAACTAAATAGCTTTCACCACTAGTGCTGGAGTATTTGCGAAAACCAACTCTGTAGAATTAAGAGTGGTATCACGTTCGTCCAAGTTAAACTTAGCTCACTTCCTGAGCGCCTGTACGACCCGTTAACAAGTTCGTTGTCAGTGTTCTTGCGTATGAAGAAATGACTGTATTGTGGGCTCAGTTCCCTTAGGTCTCAATTTACTCTGCTTTAAACTACATACTATCACCAAGACCTATTTTAAAAAACTCAAACACATACGCTTTATTCACTTGTTATTTTATGCAGAGTATTTAGTTTCTACTTGCCAAGTACATATCCCACAAATATAAAAAGGAAAACATAATATTGTGAACACGTATTGAATTTTTAGAATTTAGATACTCTTAAAAAACACTCGCCTTTTCATAAAATACAATAATTACTGAACGTACTGAGCGAAACAAAAGCACAAATGAACGGAATATTTGAATGTGCCACTATTTGCGTGGACGTGAGCTAAATGCTACGAAGAATCAGGAACTAAACAGCTTTACCAGTTTTACTGAATATAACGCAGTTGATATTTCTGTAGGTTTTACAATGGAGTTTTATTTCGGCGTTGGTACTAAAGTTTAAAGGTAATTCCAGAGCTTTATTTTAAATACTGATAACAATATTTCCTTCGTGTGCCAAATTCCGATCGCTCCTGATTTATTACGTTTTCAGCTAGTGGTTTAAACCCTCGTCTAAAGTAAGAAGCCTTCAAATTACTAAAACCATAAAACAATTAACAAGCGGTTTAGTTGAAAACTGTATAAATAAAATACAAAATAACTTTATTAGAATTGGTCCAGGGAGTGCGTTATGTGAACGAAAAAGTTTCTAACCTTTCAAACTACATTTTTTCCCAGGTTTAGCAACAAATGTAAGAGGCCTCTTTATTTCGTTCGTCTGAGACGTGGTCACGCCCGCACACAAAGCTGAATTTTGAGACGCCATAAAGACGTTCACACCGAAAGTGCCGAGCGGACAGAACCTAGAACTGCTCACATGCCAACTGATTTTCGGGTCACCATTTTGGTGTTCGGTTGGAAGAGCAATTCAATAACACGTTGTAATATTACTTTCAAAGTATATGCTAGATGACAAGAAAAAAAAAACAGGCCACACGATTTTAGCTGAATTTGTCGATTTTAATTTGGTACAAATTTTACTTTAAGAGGTCCGCCTACCTGGTGCTTCAACGGCACTGCAGAGTGCTTGAAATACACGTCTCCCCACGAAACTATCAAAAGTGCGTCCAATATACTGGTCCACGAAAAGAACACATTTCAGACGAGGCCTTTTGAGTGCTTTTAAGAAATCACTCACATTAGTAACACCATTTCAGAGCACTCCAACACTGCAAAAAAAAAACTTTTATGAAGTGCTGTATCCCAAAATATACGCGTCATATACATACAAAAATACTCAATGACCTTGAATCGAGTCTTACTACAGAAGTTCCACCAATAAAATGGTAGGATCAGCGCGTAAAGTACCTTATGTAGATGAACGCAGCACGACGACAACGCTGCACGCCAGTTCAGAGCCTAGCTCTTCGTCGATGGCGCCCTTGATGCCCTTATCGCTCTCGCGGTTCTTGGCCTCGAACGCGGAAAATAGCTCTAGGTTGGCGAACCCCTTTAAACGAGTTCAAATGATTCTTGTTTTATATTTGGAGGGCACTTTTATGTTGCTTAGTGCTACCTATCGACGTACTCCAAAACTATTGCCGAAGAGTTTAAATAATATTATTTACACATTTTATTATAAATACAGATATTTCACTATCCTAAGCGTTACATAAGAAATGGCGATTGTTGAGTTAAAAACTGCCACCAATGTTCAAGTAAAGTTCGTCCGTACTTTTTACAAGCTGAATTTCCTGCGTGAACTGCACTTCTCGGCGAAGACGGTGCAGCAAGTGGCGAGCGCACATACGAAGCGAACAGCAAGGAGGTACTCACGCAGGGAGCCGGTATCCGAGGGCGGCCACTGGGCAGCGCGGCACGCAGGCGAAGAAGCGATGCCAATATCCCGAGCACGGCTCCTACTTATAGCCTGCGCGCGGACCGCCTTCTTGCGCCAAGCGGCGAGGAGGAGGGCGCAACAACAACACCACCACGCCGCTCCTGCCGCTTCTTCCTCATCCTCCTCCTCTTCTTCTTCGTCTCCTACTCCCGCTCGCACCGTCTGAAATTCGGCCGCCTGTCGCGGAGCTCAGGTCCTGATACGGCACTGTACTGCTTCGATCCCCGCACCATACTGTTAGTGAGGAAGTCAGGATATCACAGGTATCTTGCTGTAACGTAGCTAACACTACTTTTTTTTTTTTGGCAATCGCCTTGATGGCATAGACTAAAGACGTGATACACCGATCATTCGTTTTATGCTCATGTACCCAACATTAACCTACCCCAAAGCAACAAAACTGTCAAAATCACATGGTCAACAATCATGAACGTGTTTGTTTATATCTTAATTTTTAAATGACAAGCACTANCTGTCAAAATCACATGGTCAACAATCATGAACGTGTTTGTTTATATCTTAATTTTTAAATGACAAGCACTATTATATAAATAAAATACTTTTACCAATTTCAATTTAATCAAACTGCATTACAAATTGGTTAGAAGAAGTATAAAATCATCTCAAAGCACTTGTTTACTAAGCATTATTCTAACCTCAAATCCAATCCACGCCGCAAAGTCATGTTGGCAAGAAAGCTGTTCAATGTTGGGACACTGAGACTGGTTGAGCGCAGCCAGCGAGGTCGGTCTACCTGACATTTCGTCTATGGTTATGGCGCCCCAAAATATTGACAATGCTGCCTCCATCTTCAGGATAAAGTAACTGCAGCAGTAACTGTTACTATATATAGTCCGTCTCAATCTTAGATTGTAACAAAGAGTGCATGACGCCCGCTGTTTACAGGTGGCTAGCGATTATCAACAGCCAAGAAGTTATGCTGTGTTGACAGACTAAGTTCATACGTACAGAAATACATAACAAAAATTGTCAAATTGTGTAGTAGTATATAAATACAAAATTGTTTGATGAGCTACCCACTGCAATTTAAGAGTGAGGCGCACTATAGAATAATAAACATCCAATGCTGCTGCTGCTTTATTCTGAAGATGGAGGTTACAATCTTCCGAAACGCCGGAACAAAACACGACAGTGACGCTATTACAACCCAGAAGCTAAGAACACGCTGGCAATACAGTTCCTTGTGTGCGTATCAAAAATTTTTAAAATGAATAAAGAACACATAAACGCTTTAAAGGTATTATATATACTGTAACCTTGATATGGCGATGGTCACCAAAAAGTCATTATCATTCCCTCACATACATATAAAAATAGGCAAGACCAACGCGATTATGCACGTTACTACCGGATCAAACTTCAGCCGTTGAAGAATTTCCTCTGGCTAACTCTGCGACCGGGTCTATAAGGTTCCTCTGGACCAGAATGTTCCGGGTTCAAACCCGGATAAGTCAAAAGTATGTGTATGTCCTTTTCAGATGCAAATTTATTGGCTGTATAATACATAAGCCATTCCCCCGATTTGTTTCCCATAAAGCGGACCCATTAAAATTGTAATAATAAAAAATTCCTTCTCCTCGTGGTAAACGGATGAGAGTAACTCACACACTACACACTCGCACCTCGGCACCTCTTAAGGTGGCTGCCTGGTTGAAAGAATTTTACACGGCTGAGGCCTAAAGCGTGGGAGCGCTAGGGGCGGCCGAGATATGCGCATCAACTCTCGTCGTCTCTACGCGCAAAGCACTGAACTGGCGTGCAGTCTTGCCGTCGATAACGCGCCTCTATGAGACTTTCAGCGGAGACCCTGCCATTTTGTGACATAATAATAAAAATAAAAGTTTGATGCATGTCTCTATTCTTTTGTTAATGTTTTGTATCGGGATGTTCATACCTAAAAATGACCGCGAAAACAGCCGTTTAAGCCATTTTCGCTATCACAAAAACTTTCTTTAGAGAGAAATCGAGGAACTGAAAAATTATACAGACGTTTCTTAAATGATTTTCGTAAGCGGAACTCACTCAGACACGTTGGACGATTTTTTTAATCGAACGTTTTCTGCTGGAGCTCTGCACGCCGTTCGGCGGCCTACCCAGGTGGCCACCTTAACAATGAAAGGGGATCACAGTATAAGACGCTTGAACATCGATAAGGCAATAATTTGCATACGGAAGGCACAGCAAACTCCCGGCTCGAACTCGTTCAACGGCATGACTCGTGGTTTGCGCTCACAAAGTCTGTATTGTGGGGTCTGGTTCCCGTCATGATTAGAGAAATTTGCCGCCGTCATTTTTCTCTGTATAACCGGGCGACGTAGAATCTGAGCTTAAACGGTTTATTCCAACAAATTAGTCACATAAAAGTGTAAAAGTGCTCAGGTATCACCTTCTCACGCGTTGGACGTTCGAGTGTTGGCACTACCGCGTTTTCCATTACACTGCCACAGTATGTTTACCACCTGCCCCATGAAATACCTATTATATAGGCTGTTCACGGTAAGGTGAGCAGTTGTGAGGGCCTAGTTACTTTTTCCTTTCAGCCATTATTTATCTTTTAACCGCAATTTTAAATAAATATCACAATGTAAATAATAAACACAGTATGTTTATTCTACCGCACTCTGAAGTTAACGTCTAAGGCAAACAAAATAATTTTNCAATGTAAGTAATAAACACAGTATGTTTATTCTACCGCACTCTGAAGTTAACGTCTAAGGCAAACAAAATAATTTTGTATTGACTATTATTCCAAATGAGAGGGTTTCTAAAGTGCTCACTTTACCGTGAATAGCCTATAGTCATCCGTAAANGTATTGACTATTATTCCAAATGAGAGGGTTTCTAAAGTGCTCACTTTACCGTGAATAGCCTATAGTCATCCGTAAAGGCAGCTAACATTAAGGGATGAATAATGTTCCTATAAATGTCATATTTTCCGAAGTTTAGGACCAGATAAATAACTTACTTTGCGGGAATATCCTACTTTTACGTTCACGTTAACTTAGTCTGTAAGNGAAGTTTAGGACCAGATAAATAACTTACTTTGCGGGAATATCCTACTTTTACGTTCACGTTAACTTAGTCTGTAAGGCATCGCTTTAATGGGGCTTCTGCAGCAGATGAGTTCAATTCCGGAATATCATACGAAGGAAACATGGCAGACGTTGCGTGTGGTTGAGAGTCTTCTCTGGGTACTCCCATAACTGCTTGCGTCGCTCTTTCAGCACTTGGTCTCATTTCATGTCACACTTTCAGAGATTACGTCTGCCTACTGGCCCCATGCAAAAATGCCGTCGTTTCAGTCAGGACATTTCTCCGTTCACACTATTACTGCAGGTTCAGTTCAGGCACGATTCGCGTGACCCTGAGATTAATCTCCAGCAAATAAATTGTGTAGTGTTACTACAAAAAATATCTTATAGATTCTCCCTGAGCAGTAGGTCATAACTTGTACTAATGAGGTAACTCAAAAGAATAGATAGTTTGACTGACTAGATTTGAACGTCATTTAAAATTACATGCTACAATCTTAGTGGTTAATACCGAATTGTTATTAATTTTTCATAAATAGTATTTTTTATTGTATCTTGCATGTCACAGGTGTTATTCATTCTCTTAGTTTTTTCGTTAAATGACACGCGACTCAAAATATGAACGTGGCAAATTTTTGATTTCATTAGGGCTGTATTATCGTATCCACTTTTGTTTTTGTGCTAAACAGTGAGCGGCTTATGTGACAAACTATACTTGAATGCGTGCTTGAAAATTACTTACTTGGGAATTGAACATAGAAAATCGCTTTATGAAGACATTATGTTTTAAAATTACAGTTTTAATTAAACGTTTCGCAATTTACCACACAATGTTGTAACTCAGTTGAGGCTACACTAAAAATGCTGTAGTCACTTCAATTATTTTGTTAAAATAAATCTGTTAAGTATTTATGTGTTAGTAACAAAGTTATTTTGTCGTGACTAAAAGGCTGTTTGGTATCGATTACAAAAAATTGCTTATTGTGTAATTTCTAAAAAAATTGTAATGAAGATATATGTTTAGTTTTCCAGTCTTGTTATCAAGTCTTCTTCAATCACAGTCAGCACACATTCATGCATGCTGTCTTTTTAACGTGCAAGAGACAGTCAGATTTTCTTATCAGTTGACAAATGTGATGGTGTGATTCGATACCGTAGCCAGTATTTCTTCAAATAACTCCTCTGTTTGGTTTTGCGCTAAAAAAATATCCTGAAAACCTAATATATGAGCTAAGTGTGTTTACAGCCATCCCAAGCACTGAAGAATATCATTTTTGAGATAATGAAGTTGGTAATACTTTCAAGTGCTTGATTTTGTAAACTAAAATAGAGTGCAATTTCATATCAAATTGTAGCATCTAGTGGACTATTTGGCTGCTTGGAAACTAACGTAACTAACTAAACTCTGCATGTAGTGATGTGTGGTTCAATGACTGAAACGGGGTTCGAGTTAGTTGTAGCTGTATGTCTGAGTGATAACAATTGCATCACTTGAGGATACTAACATACAGATTAAAAGTTGGGAAATTTTTGAGGCTGACCAACAATAACGCACCGTCAGTTATACCTTCGAGAGGAACTTGCCGTATGAAGTACGGAGTAGACGTGCCGTGGTCGACTGTTTTGCCAGCCGCGCAGGGCTAATGCGAAACCAACAAACACTTTGCGTGTGCTGAGCGGACGCGAGGATCCGGCCTTGTTTACGAGAACAATTGGAAGCCGCCTCTCCGTAGCGCGCGGCATGGCGCAACTGAGCCGGCTGGCGGCCGGGCAGCGGGAGAGTTCAACGCTGGGTAAGGCAGCGAACCTGGAGTGAGTGAGTGAGTGAAGAGATTTGGGCGGCTCTTAACGACGAGGTCTTGAGAGCCATTGAGGGTGATTGAGGTGAGTATGAAGCAGCGCCGGAATGAAAGATCCCCGAGAAAACCCGCCGACAGCGGGATCGTCCGGCACGATTCCCACATGTGAAAATCCGGGAGTGACCCGGCAGGGGGTTGAACCCAGTTCGCCTTAGTGAGAGGCGAGCAAGCTAACTGCTCAACCACCGTGGTCCCTAGTGAACCTGGAACTACGAATATTAATATTGGAACGAAATATCGATATTATTTATATTGGTAATTTATGTATCGTTTTACAAAACGATGTATCGAAAACAAAATATCGATTTCCGGCATATCGAAATCCGATATTTTATGTATTAAAGGGCTTGGCAAGTTTAAAATATATTAAATATATTATATATTGAGGACACGAGGCATTGCAGAAAGATGTGGCACCTGCTTTTGGTGCACGTTGCAAAGTAACATAGAAATGTTTTCATTCAATTTTTGTATTCAAAACAGAGCTTACTTATTAAAAGAACATTAAAAAATATTTATTTCCGATACCTGGAAAAAAAAGTGATTTCGATCAAATATCGTTGAATTATATAGACGATTTATATCTATATATCGTTGATATAATATCCTAATTTCGATATATCGATATTTTTTCAACATCCCTACCCGGAGCGGCTGAAAAGTCGTGCCCGCGGCATCGCTAGGAAACACAGCGAGGGAAGGAACGCTGAGTCACCGCATTCACGCGCGAATCAGAGCAATGTCAATGCCCGGTAGGAGACAGGGGCCCCTCCGAGATGCTGCCTCGAGAGCTCACCACATATATGCAGTCTCCGGAAGCTCGTTAACGAGCGCTGGAGCTTGATGGAAAGACAATTGGATTGTTTCGCTCAAGGTAACCTAAGCGTGTTTTGAAATGCAAAAGCACTTATCGTCAATTTTGTTTTAGAAAATTTTAGACACGTAACGTGATTAAAGTAAAAAATGCTTTTGTGAAATTCGTGTCTTAGGTTAAAGCGTAAATTATTTTGTGTTTTGTTTACAATAGAAAACTACAGTTGGACGAACTTTAAAAACTTATATGCATTTTATATATATTTGTAAATAAATGGTATTCTTTTTAATGCACAATAAATTCCTTTGTATTTCGCACAGTCATTTCGTTTGTAAGATTAGAATTGAATAGTCTGTGTGTATATACTCACCCATACACGCATATGTATGGTATTTAAGATATCAAGTCAAGAATGATGACTCCTTTACAGTACAAAAAAAAACAGGAATGACAGAACGGACATAATATGCGGCACTTCTTAAGGCTTATTATCCATACTTGAAGCTGTTGGGCTGTGTTCATTTCAATAAGCGCAGGTGAAAATATTGATAATGCGAACTAAATAAGTTGTATAGATTCATGGGAAAAACATCCTTTCTAAATTGCGATTTTTGTAATGGATGGAAAAATTCACAGTTTAAACAACGCTTAAATCACACGTTTAGGAACAGAAAGGAGGAAAAAAATACTTTTATAGCGGGCTTTGAACCACAAGGATGCTGGTCTTGTGGACACAATTTACATTCATGTCAAGAGTTGGGCTTGAACCATCAAATTTAGGATTTCCTCGCCACATGAGCNCTTAAGGCTTATTATCCATACTTGAAGCTGTTGGGCTGTGTTCATTTCAATAAGCGCAGGTGAAAATATTGATAATATGAACTAAATAAGTTGTATAGATTCATGGAAAAACTTCCTTTCTAAATTGCGATTTTTGTAATGGATGGAAAAATTCACAGTTTAAACAACGCTTAAATCACACGTTTAGGAACAGAAAGGAGGAAAAAAATACTTTTATAGCGGGCTTTGAACCACAAGGATGCTGGTCTTGTGGACACAATTTACATTCATGTCAAGAGTTGGGCTTGAACCATCAAATTTAGGATTTCCTCGCCACATGAGCGTTGATGCCTTGGCATCCGAAAACAGTATGACTGACAAAGGAATTATTATACTTTTTAAAGTACATATTTCAAATTCTTTAAAATGTTTTCAGAAATAGGGATTATGTGTTTAACTATGCGAAGAGAATAATACATGCACACGAGATGAGAAAACTATGCGAAGAGAATAATACATGCACACGAGATGAGAATTAACACCTTGCGAAAAAAAAATTTGTAGTATATATACAAGGGACAATATGCAACCAGCAATTTTATTTGTGCTATAGTATGATTATTTTTTGAAGTGCTGCCANCAAAGGAATTATTATACTTTTTAAAGTACATATTTCAAATTCTTTAAAATGTTTTCAGAAATAGGGATTATGTGTTCAACTATGCGAAGAGAATAATACATGCACACGAGATGAGAAAACTATGCGAAGAGAATAATACATGCACACGAGATGAGAATTAACACCTTGCGAAAAAAAAATGTGTACTATATATACAAGGGACAATATGCAACCAGCAATTTTATTTGTGCTATAGTATGATTATTTTTTGAAGTGCTGCCATATTGACCAATAAATTTTGTTCGCTACATCAGACATACTAAAATTATATTTGAATGCATATTTTTAGAAATGATCTTTTCCAGATATTGCAAATGTATTTGAATATATGTCGAGAATTTTAGGTGAATATGATAAACACAAAATATGACATCTAAAGACCAAGAAAATAGAGTATCTTTAAGAAACACGCCTCCTAATTTATACAGAGTTTGCCTAAAATGTGTTTGGTCACAATCTAGTTCATAATTTAAATAATACCCTACCTTCACAATTGTATATACATTAAAATATATAAAACAAATCGGGAGAGTTCAATGTGCGTGTTGAACTAAAATCTAACGCGCAAAAAGGCATTTGANCAATTTTATATACATTAAAATACATAAAACAAATCGGGAGAGTTCAATGTGCGTGTTGAACTAAAATCTAACGCGCAAAAAGGCATTTGATCTTCAGTGTTTGCTTAGTATCCATGAAGGTTGAAATACTTATATTTCTTAGATAATTTTTAAGCATGTTGAATTTAAAAACACTTCTTTACATAAAAATAATGTTTATCTGTCGCATGCTGATGTTTGAATTAAAAATAAATCTTTATTATTTCTGGAACGTTTATATATTTTGCTACTTACTATTTGTTGTGTTAAAAAGTAACTCAGTATTATTTAAGAATATGAAGCAGTCTTTTAAAATTAATATACAAGCCATACTAGTGAAACAATTTAAATTAATATATTTTATCAATAAATAAATATATAACATATATTTTTATATTTATTGCAATCTATTTTTGTCATTATCTTTATTTAGTATTTATTTTATTATTCTTTCCTTTTCATCAGCAACATTAATAATATATAGTAATGTTAAACTTTGAGTTTTATAATTATATACGTGTAGAACCACTCCAGTTATGAAGGATTGGTAATTTTTTTTTATATAGTATTTTATTTTCAAATTAAAAGTTACGAAATACTTCCTTTTTTTATCAAACATTTTGTATATAGCCGCATTATTAATAATGTTTTATATTTTGTATTAATGTTTCGTTAAGAAATAAGAAATTGAATTGAATAAACTGATTTCAAAGTGTAATTGTGGGGATTAAAAGAATTAGAGGTAGATGCGAATAAGAAATATAAAGCATCTCAATTTAATATTACAAATGGCAAGTATGGAAAACTTATTTTGTGTATGTTAAAAAATAATTTCAAAGTAATGCTATATACAAATATTTTAGATTACTTAATAAATCTGATATAAAATTAACGATCAAACAAAATACATACATTAGTAGTAACGGAATTGTTAAACTTAAAAATGTAAATTCTATCCATAATATAGAATTTGCATACTAATATAATCCTTAATCTAGATTATATTTGTATTTCTCCATTTTTATTTTCTTTTATAAGTACTGTTTTATATTCACGCTATTTCAAGATAGAAATATTGGTACTTGTATAACTTTATGTTATTTTCAGCGTATAAAGTTTAAGTAAATAGAGGCGTAATTATGTTATTTTCCATCAATATTAGTATAGTTTTTCGAATAGTTTTAGTATTCATTTTAATGTTCAATGTGTTTCAAATAAAAGTTTTTTAAATATGTAATTTTACATAAACATTAATGTTGAAAGCAATTTAATTATAATACAAAAAGTTAAGTAGAAGATTGATGAAGATTATTTCATTTTGCAATAATGATNTTTATTATTCTTTCCTTTTCATCAGCAACATTAATAATATATAGTAATGTTAAACTTTGAGTTTTATAATTATATATGTGTAGAACCACTCCAGTTATGAAGGATTGGTAATTTTTTATTATATAGTATTTTATTTTCAAATTAAAAGTTACGAAATACTTCCTTTTTTTATCAAACATTTTGTATATAGCCGCATTATTAATAATGTTTTATATTTTGTATTAATGTTTCGTTAAGAAATAAGAAATTGAATTGAATAAACTGATTTCAAAGTGTAATTGTGGGGATTAAAAGAATTAGAGGTAGATGCGAATAAGAAATATAAAGCATCTCAATTTAATATTACAAATGGCAAGTATGGAAAACTAATTTTGTGTATGTTAAAAAATAATTTCAAAGCAATGCTATATACAAATATTTTAGATTACTTAATAAATCTGATATAAAATTAACGATCAAACAAAATACATACATTAGTAGTAACGGAATTGTTAAACTTAAAAATGTAAATTCTATCCATAATATAGAATTTGCATACTAATATAATCCTTAATCTAGATTATATTTGTATTTCTCCATTTTTATTTTCTTTTATAAGTACTGTTTTATATTCACGCTATTTTAAGATAGAAATATTGGTACTTGTATAACTTTATGTTATTTTCAGCGTATAAAGTTTAAGTAAATAGAGGCGTAATTATGTTATTTTCCATCAATATTAGTATAGTTTTCCGAATAGTTTTAGTATTCATTTTAATGTTCAATGTGTTTCAAATAAAAGTTTTTTAAATATGTAATTTTACATAAACATTAAATTTGAAAGCAATTTAATTATAATACAAAAAGTTAAGTAGAAGATTGATGAAGATTATTTCATTTTGCAATAATGATTTTTATATATATATATATATATACGGGATTGTTTTCTCAAATAAACGTGGGGTATCACAGCAAGAGGGTATTAAAATTTGTCACAAATACCTCATAGCACATTTATAATTTTCACTCTACATTTCATAAAATTGTTTTACCTTAATTTTTGTGACGCCTAAGAACAATAGGCTTATATAATTTAAATAATAAATAAGAAAAAAAATTAAAAACAAGTTTGCATTATATTATAACTACAAACCACCCTGTTTTAAAGAATTTCTTCTTAAATTTCAACGCAGAGAAACAGAGGAACTAGATATACAGATACATATAAGTGGCGCGTTCTTTTTGATCTCAAAGTACTCAATAGTTGACAACGAAACTTCCCGAATCCATATATTTTCGTGTACCCTTACAGCAAACAAGTATCCTTGCTGTGCTGTAATGCGTGTAAATTTTTTCTCATTAAAATCTCTTTAATATTTGCTTTCAAACTCAGTCTAATAGCGTTTTGCATTTCGACGGACTACTAGTGANTAGCTGTGCTGTAATGTGTGTAAATTTTTTCTCATTAAAATCTCTTTAATATTTGCTTTCAAACTCAGTCTAATAGCATTTTGCATTTCGACGGACTACTAGTGGAATTAAAACGCACTGGTTATTACGGAATAAAAATGGCCAGCAAGATAGTGACCTAGTGACCGAGTTTGTATAAGATCGACCCACATCGTATCTTCTCTGCAGCCGTGTTTAATAGTACCTGGTGTGTGGGCAACCCACACAACTTTTGATATGACAAGGTTGCCGCCCTCCAAAGAACGCCGAGGCCGCGGTGGTGTAGTGGTTAGACTGCTCATCTCCCACCTAGGGTAACCGGGCTTGATTCCCGGTGAGGTCACTCCCGGATTTTTGCATGTGGGACGATGCCACTGGTTGGCAGGTTTTTCAGGGATCTCCCGCTTCCCCGCCCCTTCATTCAGGCGCTGCCCCATACTCACCTCGTTTCATCCTCATGGCTCTCAAGACCTCGATGTTAAGAGCCGCCCAAATATCTGCATTCATTCATTCCAAGAAGCACCTATTTCAGAGGGACGTACATCCTCATTAAAGTGTGGCTGATAAATGCTATAATATACAATAAATCTAGAAATGTTAGAGATGGAGCTCAACCTGTCTATATTCCGTTTAAAGGTTTAAATGGCTGGGGACACGTGAGTGTTGAACAAATTATGACCGCCATCAAATTCCATAATTTAAAAGACTGGAATTGCTACTTTAATCGTGAGGTTTTTTACTTAAATGGTAAATTGCATGAGACGTTAATCAACACATCTTTATATATAATCTCACATTCAGTAATAATAATTAAAAAGAAACTAATTTTTTCACACATTAAAAAATAATAACNTCTTTATATATAATCTCACATTCAGTAATAATAATTAAAAAGAAACTAATTTTTTCACACATTAAAAAATAATAACAAATCTACTTGCTTAGTTGTTTTCAAAAGCATGTTTTAGCAATATGTTTGTCCAATTGTTATTTTTTCTTATTAACGTTATTGCATTTTTCCAGTGTTCNTCTTTATATATAGTCTCACATTCAGTAATAATAATTAAAAAGAAACTAATTTTTTCACACATTAAAAAATAATAACCGATCTACTTGCTTAGTTGTTTTAAAAAGCATGTTTTAGCAATATGTTTGTCCAATTGTTATTTTTTCTTATTAACGTTATTGCATTTTTCCAGTGTTCCAATCGGAGAGAGAGACAATAAACAAAACCCTAAACTTAACCTTAAAAACAGCACGAACACCTATGCCTTGCCTGATATTGGAACACATGACCACTCGTACAATTAGCTTGTTACTATTAGCAGGTCTCCAACCAAATACGCCTCTGAAGTCAGCGGAACGTATTTTAAACGTATGTTTCGTCCCCGTAAAATTGTACATAGTTATTTCGCTAGGATATTTTGTCATAAAAGTTGATGGGAGTCTACTAAGGCCGTGTTTAAATTGACCATTTAGCATATTAGTATTTTAATATTTAGTATCGTTCTATTCAGAAGCCATCGACAGTCACTTGTTCAAAGGTGGTTGCGATTTGGTAATTTAGTATCTTAGTAAGTTTTATTACATACTAAAAACTAAATATTAAACTATCACTTACGTCATCACTTTAGTAGACTAATTCTGGTCACGTGAAATTTTAGTAAACTAAAATTGCCGATTCGAACATGGCTTAAGCACTATTAATTTAAAATAATTTGCATGCGTGTTTAATTTTTGGGATATTTACTTAGTTCTTCACGTATAGCATACGTCCTCTAAACGACTGTTGTATTCCTATCCATGCTATTAATGCTGTTCTATTAGTTGGATTGGAAAGGGCTTATTATCGTCCCCCGCTGTTACGCCTGAAGGCTTATCAGGAGACGGCTTATAAATAAACTTATGACCTAACTTAAACTAACTCCCATACCTTACCTAGTATTCGAACCTAGAACCCCTCCGCACCCCTGACCGGTGGCGCACCAACCGACTGCACCACGGGATGTCAGCTGTTCTATTAATCCTGTAATTTTTGTCCGCATGAAGTTTTGACATACTTAATGTTTAACGTGAATAAAATTATCTCAAGTGGATTGGAATTTTAAAATATCCTGAATTTACAGCTTGGTTATTTGGCAAATAAGTGGCATCGAGCTGACGATTATNTTGGCAAATAAGTGGCATCGAGCTGACGATTATGGCGTCGTAATATTACACACCTACTTCACCATCAAGGAAGCTTCATTCACTAAATTTAAAACTTTATTAAAAAATTGTATATGTAGCTATTGTGTGTACTATACTGGAAATATTGTGTCTAAAACCTGGATATAAGTGTAATTCTTTGGACTGCCACCAAAATAAATGTTCAGGCTAGAACTTTTGATATGCATTTGTCGTCCCTCGCCAGAGCGGTGAGGGACGACTGCAGCGATCTGCGAGAGTGCGTTGGCGAGTTTGTATTTAGTGAAGAGTGGGACAGATCTGCGGGACTGTGGACTGGAATGCTTGAGTGAAAAGACATTCGGGACGATAGAAATATACAGTTTTAACTAAACATGTGGAAATAATTGGAGCAGTCTAGGGACATTAGCATGAGTACAGGCTGCGATAAAGACTTTAATTGAAATAGATATAGTTATAAAATATTGCACTCAATAAGAATAATAAGAGTTAACAGGATGCTCATACCGGTAAGTAACAGATATTTAACTGTTTGTAGTAATGATAATAAATATAATTATTTAATTTAGTTCTTTGATTTTTATTAAGACCTCCTACCCTCACGAACGCAGATACGCCCCTCAGGTGCCGATGTAACATTAATATTGCTGCAAATTCACTTGCAAGTACTTTATTTTATTGATTCAAAGAATTACCACTTAATGTTCATGTTATTGTTTGCCTATGTTTTCTTCGTTGTGTCGTCTAGGATATTTGGTTTTTATCTATTTGTTCGTCCTATTGTTTTTGTTGTCCTGCTGACGTATCAATGACTTCACATAGGACGTTCAATTAAAAAAAACTGTAGTACTGAAATTGCTTGGGGTATTTGTGCTGCTCTATTATNTGACTTCACATAGGACGTTCAATTAAAAAAAACTGTAGTACTGAAATTGCTTGGGGTATTTGTGCTGCTCTATTATTTTTCCCACAAATCAAATATTTATTTTGTTATAAGTTGCCGGGAAGAGCGTACTTCTTGTGAAGTATATTGAAATCTGAGAGGAAAACTTTTTATTATGTCTTTCTGCCAAAAAGTCAGTGCTAAAGTATAACTTCATACGGTTTGTTCTATCTGCAATTGAAGAACATAGTATATAATGTCAGTGATGTCGTGAGGTTCCACGTCAAGAAATTGTTCAAAATAAATTAACCAAGAAACGTTAGGTGGTGACTTCGGATGCCTGAGGAAAGGGTTTGTAAAGCTTAGCAAAGACAAATTTTAACTTTAAAAGTTTGAATAAAATTACTAAGATACCTCCTGAACTTGCTGGTTTGAATACTCACGTCTGATATGTTGCTATGGTGTTGTAGGTATACTAATGGGAAGAAACGCTGGAACTGTACTTCTCAAGGTTTTGTACGCATTTTAATTATGTAAAATAACAGTAACTTCTGTAAAGTACTGGGCTGGTTCCTGCATGAATAGCATGTATTTATCGAGAATATTTACCAGCTACGCTTTCCGCGAATGATAGTCTGTAAGAGATATAAACATATAGTGACAACATTTAATCGTGGACGGCTTGTGTCTTACAATGCATGGATAAGTTGAAGTTTACATTATTTTTAATTTCGCGAATTACGTGATTACCTATATTCGACACTCGGAAATTTTCAGAAGGTAGGTGTACTGTGAATAAACTATCACTCTATTGACGTAGTGACTTAATTGCCGAGTACAGCCGTCGAATACTTCAGAAAGTCACATAAATTATAGGCAGTACGAAGAAAATGAATATTTGGTAACGGAACAAGCCGGGTAGGAATATCTTAGAGTGCATGGGCATCGAAGACAAAAGAAGAAGAAAATTTGTGGTAGTACAAGCTTATAAAATTGACAATGAGGCAAAAATAATAAAAAAATAACGATAACAAATTTCAATCAATTGTTTAGCACGAATTATGGTGCAATACGCAGAGATGCCTTGGAATCAGCGATGCAATCGACGCACTTTGAAAATACGTTGCGTTTGTAGGAACGTATCTTCAGTACTCAAAGCTTATTAAGCACTTGTGCGAATTGCCGGGCAGAAGTGTACACCACGTTTAAAACCTTGTTTGGGTAGGATTATCAGATTCGATTTTGCACTATTTGAGTGTTAAAATCAGACGATCTCAAAATTATTGACTTGATGAGCATTTTAGAATATATTTTATTTCCTTTACATTGCACACGTTCATTCAAATATTTAATCTGCTTGGCTTGCGTTGATTAATAATAGAAGATAATCATAAAATCCGTGTAAAGTAATTATTTCATAACGTACTTTGCAGCTAAAATTAATAAAACAAATACAATCAATATTTAATTAAAATAACTTAATTTGTAAAAAAACATTATTTTTTTCTACATTAGAGGGTTATCGACGTCCTGACAACTATAAAGACAGTACAGTTAAATGTTNAATCAGACGATCTCAAAATTATTGACTTGATGAGCATTTTAGAATATATTTTATTTCCTTTACATTGCACACGTTCCTTCAAATATTTAATCTACTTGGCTTGCGTTGATTACTAATAGAAGATAACCATAAAATCCGTGTAAAGTAATTATTTCATAACGTACTTTGCAGCTAAAATTAATAAAACAAATACAATAAATATTTAATTAAAATAACTTAATTTGTAAAAAACATTATTTTTTTCTACATTAGAGGGTTATCGACGTCCTGACAACTATAAAGACAGTACAGTTAAATGTTTAGAAGCCTTTTCGGTGATAGATTAGCAATACCGTTGTGCAACCCAATCTTACAAGAAAACATCATGTTGCCAGTAGCCTAATTAGTGTTATTAATTTCATATTAATTTAAAAGTATTTGTGACATTTCATGTTTATATTGTTACTTAAGGAACTATGTGGTGCATCATCGCAATCACAATTTATAATATTAATACGAATCTATTAAAATATGTATATTTGCCTCTTTGTAAGTCAAGGTATCTTAAATCGAAGTTTATAAATATAAAGCGTAAACGTTCCGTCACTCAAGCTTGGGGAAATATTTTTTTTTCTCAAACACAAATATTTAATAAAACAGATGAGCTACGTCTACATAAACATCGACATCTCAAAGAGAAAAAAAAATACTGGCAGTTCGACGTGGCCACCAGCCACAATTATTCACACTCCTTATATAAAATTCACGATAACTACATTTAACTTGTAGATTATGAAATACATTTTTGTAATCATGAACTATTTTTGACGAGCTATAAAAGATAAAGTTCCTTTTATTATACCTCCAAACGACGCTTTTCAAAAGATTTGTGTCCAATCAAAAAACAGTGTTTCTTGTGGCATTCTGTTGGTAGTTTGTCGAACATGTGCAGAGAACATAACGCTCACCTAGTTTCGGGGAGGGAAAGTTTTAAAAACGAGGATGCTCGAATGTGCCTGACTTCTAAACGATGAATAACTCTGGATACCGTCTTAGGCAGACAACTATTTTCTTCAGCTGCAAGACACTCGGTTAGTAACGATAAAGACATTTAACGGTGGAACTCATAAAAAATTACCTGTTTCAGTTCCTTGCCACCTTTCCAACCTAACCAGACCACCAAACGATTACCATATATTGTGTTTCATCCATTAGACCTCCCCATCACCTTCACCATCAGAAGTCTGTTCTGAGAGCTTGGCTGCAGCTACATTCACCACTTCTTTAACTGCCACCAACCTATCAGCATTCACAGCAGAAATCCTTGCCAACTACATCACACCGCTATTTCTGTAGAAATCGCGCTGAAAAAGTGTGTCCTCCGGCTTGCGAACCACGACAGGTCTGAATTAATAGGACACCATACCAGAAGAAAATAGTTACCTATTAATGCTGAGCAATAGTGTACTCCTGCTTGCAACAGATCGATGGAGATTTAATAATTACAGCTCTAAATATGTAAAGAGAGTAGGTGATATATAAAATGTTAATCGGTGATTGTAGTACGATATACGCTGCTCCCCACAATTATGGGTTTGAATTCAAATGTATCATGTATTTTCCTGACTCCTAAAAATATTTTTAAGGTGTAGTTTTTTTTTCTTAAACGGTCGTATGTTATGAAAATATGTAGTTTTTATACATAAATATTTGTAAAACTATGTGTTACACGAGATTAAGCTAAATTTAGATGAGGTAATTAATTAATAAAGAAAGTCTTTAGTAGTATAATTATGGGAAGTTGGGCCCAACGGGATTTGGGACCGGAGCCGGTCGTCGCAATCATGAAATTTCCCTTTTTCCCTCAAAATTTTCCTTTTCCCTCAAAATTTTCCTTTTCCCTCAAAATTGCTCTTTTATCTCAAAATTTCCCTTTTTTCCTTCAGATTTTCCATTTTTCCATCAAATAAGCACCGATCACCCCAGTTGCAAAAACGATCACCCGAAAGGCACTTTTCAATATATCGGAAGAATTGGGGGGAATCGTTTTCGAGGCCAGAACAGTGGCTGCCGTATTTCTCTTATAGGCATAGGGTATGCCAAATCGGTACACAGGGTCCGGAGTCAGACCTGACCGTCAGCTCTCTTGGTGGTTCTGTCAGCCATATTGGATCCAGGTGACCTTGACCTATGACCTTGAACTAAAAAAATCGCCAAAAAACCAAAATGTCCTAAAAATGTATAAAAAATTAACTTTAAAAATCCATATAAAAATTAGTAAAAATCTAATTAAAAATATTATTCGAATCATTTTTAATTTTTTTAACGTACATTTCCGGAGGTCCTCTACAGCACCACGTCCAGCAGATGACAAACCGACACCCTTCCAATCAATCACATTGTATTATCATTCCCCTCACATTTGTTAATTCTGTCGAATGCACATTGCACACCACCCACCATATTCTTGCTAGCATGCTGCGAAATATTCCCTAATGACTGTACTGCATGCTGGCAGGCAGGTTACCAGGCACTAATTAGCGAAAGGCGCCCTACCAAATTGCTGGTCAGTGACGCCACTCGGATGGCGTGTGTGACTGGCGTTGTTGAGAGTTGAGGGATTTCGGCGGCTCTTAACAACGAGGTCTTCAGAACAGATGAGGGTGCAGTGAGTTGAGAATAGAGCGGTGCCGGAATGCAGCAAACGTTAATTGCGTTAACAGCTTGCATTTTCAATGCCTTCAAATTATTTGATCATGCAAAAATGTAGATTCTATCACCTTCTTGCATACGAAGTTTTTTTTTTACCAAACAAAACAGCACATGGGGTTATTTGCAACACAGCGTGACCATCATTTGCTGTACAAGAAACGTTGAATGTTCTGTATGCAAGCATACCACTTGGATAAAAAGTACTCATATTTTTTATTTTGCTATAATCCAAATATTTTGACTGCGCTATTATAGCAACTTCAAGAAACGTTGTACCAGACAACGTTTCCACCTGAGAAAGTCCAAAATCAACTCTCAAATTTACTACAGTTAGAGTTTCATCAGCCTTCCCGTATTTTCGAATGTTGGAATCGTGCCGGACGATGCCGCTGGTCAGTGGGTTTTCTCAGGGATCTCCCGTTTCCCCCCACCCTTGCATTCCGACGCTGTCCCATGCTCACCTCGCCTCACCCTCATCGGCTCTGACGATGTACAAACCACTCCACTCTCCACGTGGGATGATATTTCAAAGGTTTGATTTTAAAAATGCGAAGATACCGCAAAGAGACTATAGTCTATTCGCGGTTTCTTCACATTCTTTTTGGTGAAACTGAAATTTACTTACATTTATCTACAAATCATAACATTTAATTTATATTTAATACGAATAAAAATAGGGATAAAATAGGTGTTTTGGTAATGCCTTGAAATAAATAGTTCTTATGCAAAATATTATTACACTGAGTGCGCACGAGTACGGCGTGCTGTCCCTTTGGTGTAATTTTGAGACTCGGTTTACATGATGGGAAGGAATATCCTGGAAGTAGAACTTTAGCAGGGCTTCATAAAAGTGTGAAGCAACCGCGAATATGCATAGTGCGAGGCCGGTGCGCAGTTGTAAGGCACGCTCGACCAGCCTCGCCGCGGGGTCGTTATCGCCGCCACATCTGCACGTATAGTCCGCGGTGCCGGGTCCCCGCCGCAGGAGGCGAGCGGCACACTTGCCGAGGAATGAGGAAGGCCGCTGGTGACACATTCGCAACAAGGTGAGGCTGGCTGGGCGGCAGGGTCAAGGCAGCAGTTTCCTGGCCGCGCTCCTCAGAAATATTCCAAGGACGCGCAGCGAGGAAGGGGGCCCACGGTGGTTCCCCACTCGCACCCGTGAAGTCGTGGTTTGCGCGAGTCAGCGTATCTCGGTTAATTAATGTTCTGGAAATAAGACATTTTGCCAGAAAGGGGGAAAAACCAATTATGTATGTCCCNGCGTATCTCGGTTAATTAATGTTCTGGAAATAAGACATTTTGCCAGAAAGGGGGAAAAACCAATTATGTATGTCCCTATCTTTTTACTTTTATCATATTAAGTGTATTCACGGAGGAAAAAAAATCGTGAAAAGGGTGTCAAATATAGCATTTTTAAAGCTTGCCTACGCAGTTTCCTTAAGCGGTAAGAGAAACGTACGATAGTATAAACGTAGTTTGATCTGTGTGCTTTCATCGCGTCCAATAAAGTTCCACTGTTATAGATCTAACTTGCACAGTACAGCATTTTGACGGAAACACTGCACGCTTTGCGCGTAGGAGCGATGAGGCCCTAGGGGTGCGTGTNCTTGCACAGTACAGCATTTTGACGGAAACACTGCACGCTTTGCGCGTAGGAGCGATGAGGCCCTAGGGGTGCGTGTAAGTGTCGCCCGTATCGCTCCCTCGCTTCTTAACCTTGAACGCGCATCTACATAGTTCCCGTAACACTTTCAGTTATAGCATCTTATATCTGCAACGTTGCATAGAAAGTGGCTTTAAAGGGCGCTCCCTACCTGTCACACTTAAATCGCGTTTTTTTTAAATGAAAGTACTTACTGTGTTCTCATTATACCGATATATGAAAGGAAAACTCGCTTCAGAGGAGGGACGAATAACACTCTCACGTTACAGGGTTTCTTTCACAAGCTAGTCGGGACAGGGGTGGGGGTGGAGAGTTTATTATCTCCTCCCCCCTTCCGAAAAATGCCGGGAATAATATCATAGATTAGAGTACATATGATGTGAACAATAACAGTAAATACAGCAACTTTTATTGCAGAAATGAAAGTAATGAATTCAGTTAAGTATCTCCTAGCCTGTCTCTCAGTGGAGTTATTATTCTGTTTATAGCCCTAAGAAACTTTCAGCAGTGGCTGTTGATATAAGTACTATCAGTATTTTTAAGCTAGTATTTTAAAGTTCATCCGAACCGATAGTAGACTGAAGAATATAGTTTAATGGTGATACACTGTCGTTAACGTTGGAGGCCAAACATTTAAAAGACTTCAGATTTGCTTGCAAATGATATTGGCCTATGCCATGTAAATACTGGCGTTAGCATCCGAACCATTTCATCGCATTCAGCAGATGAAAGAGTTAAATGTTAACACACTCTGGCAGTACATGGCATAGGCCAAGATCATTTGCAAGCAGATCTGAAGTAATTTATATGTTGGCCTCCAATGTGAACGACAAAGTATCAACATTGACCTATATTCTTTAATACGATATTGGTTATTAGGAACTTTAAAATACTAGTGTAAAAATACCTAACGGTACCAGTATCAACAACCATTGCTGAAAGGTCCTTTAGTGTTATGAACAGAATAATAACTCCACTGAGAAACAGGACAGGATATAGTTCACTGGACCACTGCATAAGGATTTATACTTAGGAGAAAAGATTTTAAATGAAGAATTCTTACGCAAAATTCTGGAGCGTTATGTTACTAAAAGACAAAGAAGAATGTGTCTCTTTTGAATGTGGATCAAAACAATTGACAGGTAACTACACTCCATAAGAATGTGATATTATATATTACTTTTAACGTAAAATGTTCATTCATCTGAATGTAGCTGACATAATAATTTTTCACATCCCCCCTCCCATTTGCTAAATACTCTCTGGGATATTTTTTTCTGAAGGAAACACTTGTTAGAAATACTATTCCTGAGCCCTCCAACGTAGCTTATGACGGCTTCTTGACACTGTTGTATTTCAAAATATACTGGCCGGAAACATGCGAAACTATTATAAGTGGTTGCACTGAACTCTGCTGCAGACATACCATCAATAAAAGTAGAGGGTTGCCGCTTGAAGTTCCATTGGTAAACGTAGCACGATACGCCAGTTCAGAGCCTTACGGATAGGAGCGATGGGGCACTAGGCGCGCGCGTCAGTATCGCCCTTATCGCTTCTTTGCTACTCTGTCTTAAACCCGCAAAACAGCCCCAGGTAGACGGCGCACTTAAGGCTGTTCAAATGCTTAACATTTGTATCTGTTTTTTAAATATATGTCACGGTTTTGCGACATAAGGTCGATAACAGTTTAATGAAAATGCCAAATTAGTTTGAATATAATTTTTAATTACTTTTTTAATATAATTAAAAGCATTTTGACCTTAAATTTTGTGCCAAACAAATTTCAAAAAGTTATACGAGCACAATTTTCGATTTCTGCTGAAGTGTTTCTTGNCAATTTTCGATTTCTGCTGAAGTGTTTCTTGGCCACGAATAAATTTCTTGAAAGTCAGGCATTTTGTTCGCCTGCAATCAGGGTTTAATTTCTGGCTATTTGGATTAAAATTTTATCGTAAAATTTACAATTAAATTATGGTTTCACCACTTGAAGAATTTCTTTGACATTTCTTTATCATAATCTATTAACATAAACAATTAATTTGAACTATAACAAAACATGATAATTATGCAAAATTTTGAAATTTGTATGACAAAACATATAAATTAGAAATTACCATTACTTCCGTAATTAATTTGGTGAATTAATTTTCCATGTTTTTTAATACTTTCATCATACTGCTATTAGATTTAATACTCCAGCATTATATAATACCCATAAAATATAGAAAGCATTTTTTGGCACTTGAAAACCCCTAAGGAAAATGTGTTATTTTATATTTGCACGAAACACTGCTCAAATTGTAACTATTGCTTATAAGAACTATTTCCTTGAATAAAAAAATTTTTATGTATAATTTTTGTTACACAGCAGCAAGTCAAATTCACAATTTTAATAGTTTTTGAAACGTACAAATAAAACAAATGTAAACATGTACATAAATTTTTACAACGGTGGCTGAAAGATCTTGTCTTATTTCATTTTAAGGTATGCTTAATAAAACATATTTCACAAAAACTCATAAACTGCTACAAATAAAAAAAATGCAAAAATTTCCTTATTTTAAGCAATTTAAAAAAATTTCAAAAAAATTTTGTAGCGTGATTTTAAATATTTCTTGAAGTAACTCATTATAAATAATTTCAACGTGAATGATCTCATTTCGGTAAGTGGGCTAGTTTTTATTATTTGCACAACCCAAAAACTTTGAAATGGTGATTTTGGCATGCCAGTATGCAAAAAAAAAGTTATATTTTTTTATCCAAGGAAATAGTATTTGTAATTAATGTTTACAAGTAGCGCGGTATTTCGTACGAATATAAAACAATGCATTTTATCATGATCAGCATCATTAACGATCTGCGTTGCACCCAGCAGGAAATAACGTCCAGTGAGGGGGCCACGGTGACTAAGCGGTTAGCCCGCTTGCCTCCCACCAAGGTGGACCGGGTTCAATCTCCGGCCGGGTCACTCCAGGATTTTCGCATGTGGGAATCGTGTCAGACGATGCCACTGGTCAGCGGGTTTTCTCGGGGATCTCCCGTTTCCCCCGCCCTTTCATTTCGGCGCTCCTCCATACTCACCTCAATCACTCTCATCAGCTCTCAAGACCTCACTGTTAAAAACCGCCCAATTCTCTTGACTATTCACTCTTCTTCACGTGCAGTGAGGGACATGTGGGAGGTGTAATTCTCTGCCGAAGTTATATTCCGTGGTATCATAAACACCTGTTGTCAGTAATATGAAACAAAAATACAGTTTCTTTGATCCCGATATATGGAAGACAGAGCATCGTACCGATAGCAGTATAGTTAAAAACAAAACTTTTTGCAGCGCCTAAAATGACTTAAAGGTTTAAGGGTTCCGTCTGCCTGGCGCTTGAACTTCGTTGCAATGCGTTTCAAATTCTGTTTTTTTTTCTTACGAAACTATCGAATGTGCCCTCAGTATGTTTATCTACGAAAATACATCATACCCTAGACGAGGACGGTATGGTACTTTAAATTTACCACGCATGCTGTAAATATTATTTTGGAGCCCCCCCCCCCCCCTCCTCCCCTCCACACACACACACACAC
>NQII01006193.1:8671-105764 GCA_002778355.1 Clitarchus hookeri | reverse complement strand
CCCCCCCCTTCCAGTTCAGTTAAAAACTGCTTTTTTCAGACTTCCGTAACTTAAAACATACTAGCAGGACGTGAGTCAAACTACGAAAGGAGTCTGTATTGAACTTTGTTACAGACTTTTCATCAATAAAATGATAGGGTCACCGCTGAAAGTCCCATAGGTAAGGCAGTGATATTTCGCGAAAATATTTCGAGACAAGATACAGTCCCAAAGCTCTGTAGGGTCGTCCAGCTTCTTTGATTGGCTAGAAAATGTTCTAGCCCGGGTTAACCGTTTGCGCACGAATCACGAAGGTTCAGTGTCGGAGTTACTTAGTCCTGAGTGTCTTGGTCAAAGACGGACACGGCACCAACAGCCAATGGAGGTATAACAACAGCTGAGGTGTGTATATAGTATTGAAGTCTACTGTTTGCTCCGATTTTTCCACGAAAAGTTACTGGTCCTACCCAAAGGTACACGCGGCAATACGAGNTGAGTGTCTTGGTCAAAGACGGACACGGCACCAGCAGCCAATGGAGGTATAACAACAGCTGAGGTGTGTATATAGTATTGAAGTCTACTGTTTGCTCCGATTTTTCCACGAAAAGTTACTGGTCCTACCCAAAGGTACACGCGGCAATACGAGAATACTGCAAGTATACGCAAGTGAGAGAGCGTGCAAGTCGACGGCGGCACACCTCACCAAAGAGTAGATAATTATAGGCTGTACATACGTAAAGTGAGCACTTTTGAAGTCCTAGTTTTTTTTTCCTATCAGCAATTTTTTATCCTTCTCCCACTTTTTAAAAGAAATATTGCCATGTAAGTAATAAAGGCAGTGTATATATTTCACCGGACTCGAAAGTTAACGTCTAAGGCTACAGCAATAAAATACAGGTTGAGTGTAAAAGAATACCCCAACTTTGAATGTCTATATTATCAAAACCAAACAAACTACAACCTTGATTGACCAATCAAATGAATCGAGGAAACGTGAAGTTTGTTTACCATACATTCATAAGCGTTCAATGTGACCACCATGAGCGGCCCGAACGACATCTACGCGATAATCAAACTCGTTCTACGCTCTTGTCAGCATGTCCGGTATTACGGTTTGGATGGCGTTCGTAACTCTCGGTTTGAGGTGGTGAAGGGGAAGCGAGATCGCATTAGACACTTCAATGTGAAGGGGATGGTCAGATGTTTCCTTTATGTGCCGAGAGATGACACTGGGAGCGTCTGTCGTCGCACTATGAGCGTGTGTTGTGGGTTAGTCCGTATGACGATGGCGACGGAACAACAGAATGTGTTCTGTGTTATTCAGTTTGCTAAATTTGAATCGGTTACGACTGTTCAACATGAATTCCGTCGCAAATATGGACGTCGTCCTCCCGATAGGTGGAGTATCGTATGTTGGTTTCGTCAGTTCCGTAACACAGTGTGCCTTTGCAAAGGCAAAGGTTCCGGGCGGCCGCGTGTGTCCGAAGAGAATGTGCAACGGATTCAACAAGCGTACGTTTGCTGTCCGAGAAAATCAATTCGACAAGCTAGCCGGGAAATGCGAATCCCTCAAACGATGGTATGAACAGTGTTGCGAAAGGGATTTCTGTACAAATTACAGTTTGTACAGGCTCTTACCGAAAGAGGTAAAGAACTGAGGCGTGATTTCAGCGCGTTCGTTCTTGCCCAGAACGAGGTAGACGATGCCTTCATGTCTAAGCTGTTTTTTTTAACGATGAAGCGACATTCCATACAAATGGTAAGGTGAACCGGCACAACATGCGCATATGGGTTTGTAGCCTCCATATGAAACCACCGAACACGAGCGCGCTTCCCCCAAAGTGAACGTGTTTTGCGCTTTATCCAAATATACTGTTTTCGGCCCTTTCTTTCTTCACGAGCCCACTGTTACTGGAATCCCTTATTTGGACATACTTACAGAGTAGTTGTTTCCTCAGTTAGAAGAGGTGGCGGGGGACTTCATTTTCCAACAGGATGGTGTGCCACCCTATTGGCACCTAGCTGTTCGCGGATGCCTGAACGTAAAGGTTGCCGCAACTCTGGATTGGTTGAGGAGGAGCTGGTGACCAGGCTATTCATCACTGACCTCCAAGAAGTCCGTGCGATTTGTTTCTGTTTAGGTACACAAAGGATCAAGTGTTTCGTCCACCATTGCCGGCTAACNTTAACGATGAAGCGACATTCCATACAAATGGTAAGGTGAACCGGCACAACATGCGCATATGGGTTTGTAGCCTCCACATGAAACCACCGAACACGAGCGCGCTTCCCCCAAAGTGAACGTGTTTTGCGCTTTATCCAAATATACTGTTTTCGGCCCTTTCTTTCTTCACGAGCCCACTGTTACTGGAATCCCTTATTTGGACATACTTACATAGTAGTTGTTTCCTCAGTTAGAAGAGGTGGCGGGGGACTTCATTTTCCAACAGGATGGTGTGCCACCCTATTGGCACCTAGCTGTTCGCGGATGCCTGAACGTAAAGGTTGCCGCAACTCTGGATTGGTTGAGGAGGTGCTGGTGACCAGGCTCTTCATCACTGACCCCCAAGAAGTCCGTGCGATTTGTTTCTGTTTAGGTACACAAAGGATCAAGTGTTTCGTCCACCATTGCCGGCTAACATTGACGACCTCAAAACGAGAATTACGGACGCCATCCAAACTGTAACACCGGGCATGCTGACAAGAGTGTGGAACGAGTTTGACTATTGCGTAGATGTCGTTCGGGCCACTCGTGGTGGTCACATTGAACATTGATGAAGATAATGCAAAGAAACTTCACAGTTGCACGGTTAATTTGATTGGTCAACCAAGGTTTTCGGTTGTTTGGTTTTGATATTATAGAACTTAAAATTTGGGGTATTCTTTTATACTCACTCTGTATATTTATTTACTATCATTCCAAATGAGAGGGCTTCAGAAAGTGCTCACTTCACCGTGAATATCCTATACATGCATATGGTTAGGCGGATACTTTGATGTGAGCGTACCCATTAACTGATTGGCTGTGCGAAGCTCTGGAATAGACGATGTGTCTAATTGGCTACTGCATGCTACGAAAGTTCATCTATTGGCTGGGGTGCTGGCTGGTGAGTAAGTTGCCAGTCTCTGATTGGCATCCTGCGTTCGGACATGTTGTTAGCCAGTGACGCAGTTTTTCTGGCGTGTGTGGTTGGAGTTCGCGATACAAGAGCCTTTTTCACTTCTGTATTCTCAGTACTCTGTGGCAGCACATTGTTGCAGCCCATCTGCGTGCAACATACTGCACTGGAATACGGCATTTTTGTCGTGCGGCGTGCATAAAAAGGACTTTAAATAATTATATTTAAAGTCGCTTATTAGTATTACGAGGGGGTAGGGAGAGGCTCAGTTTTCGAAAGAAAAAAAAACTTTTTTTATTTAAGTAAAATTTTATTTATTTTAAGTCAAAATGAGTTGCAAGTCGTTCTTATTAGCGCTTAAGCCAAACTTAAACTTCAATATTTACAGTAAACGAAAACGACTTTTTGTTTATCCCACATTCTACTAGAAAAGTGGTTCGCGGCTCGTCCCCAAGTCACTAAATATATATGAGTTTCACNTTTTGTTTATCCCACATTCTACTAGAAAAGTGGTTCGCGGCTCGTCCCCAAGTCACTAAATATATATGAGTTTCACAATTTTATGCACGCCCTAGACCTACTATATAATATGCGATTTTGGTTATACTGTCTTATTGGTACTCTTAATCCTCCCACTTTATAGGCGCTCTTGATCCTTACCTTTTATAGGGGCTCTTGATGCTGTCNCTTATTGGTACTCTTAATCCTCCCACTTTATAGGCGCTCTTGATCCTTACCTTTTATAGGGGCTCTTGATGCTGTCACCTCATGAGCGCTATTTATCCTATCAATACAGGCGTTATTGATCTTTTAAATTTCTGAACGCTCTTGATTTTACAATTTTACAAGAGTTGTTGATGCTTTCACTTAACGTGTGCTTTTGAGTCTATACTATTTTATAGGAGTTCTTCAAGCTACACTTTTATGAGCGCTCTTGGTCATACTATTTTATGGCTGCTCCTGATCCTGACCTTTGTGGGTGCTCTTGATCGTACTACTTACTCTTGGTTCTACCTGCACTAAAGACATCGCTGTTAAGTGCCGTCCGAATATATCTTAATTTGATCCTACCTTTTGATGGAACTTTTTCATTTTATTGGATTTCGTAATCATGCTATTTTAGTAGGGGCTCTAAATCCTTTAATTTTACGGGCGCCCCTGATCCTCACATTTTACTGACGTCCTTGATCCTCCTTGATTCCACCATTTTTTATGTTAAATTTATAGAAAGGACAAATGTCGCCTATACTATTTTTCTCATTTATAAATTTGTAAAGGCCTTCAAAAACCTTTGATTATGCCAAAATCCTGGAATCGGTAATTCTGAGTAATTTTAACATAGCGTCGTTTTTGTAAAAATTACCGCTTGGGAAGATGTTAAGTAATATTTCTAATGCTTAAATTTCAAATACGCTTTAGTATCATTTAGTACCAAGTACACCCGCGAATTAACCGTTGTGGTTTACTGGAAATTACTGCAGTTCAATGAAGTTTATATGCATAGTTACCCAGAGGGATCCGCTTTGACCGATTCAAGTTACAAGAGAAGCTTTTAGTATAAGAGCTAGTCAAATACATAAAATTTAATTTTTGCCCCTCTCATCTGTTGAGAGCAAATATCCACTAGGGTCACTGATTGAGAAATTGGAAATTACGTGTCTTCGCTAATTGCCTCTGTCCGTTTTTAATTTAGCACCCTAGCGCGAACGACAGCGTGTGGTGCCCCACTTTTCCAGCGGAAAATAAAAATAATCCAGACGCTTCCTGTAAACGTGTTCCGCTTATCATTGTTCCCAAGTCGTAGTCACGTTTGTGCTGTACGAGTGAGGAGCTGCATAGCATCGTATGAAGTTCTGAGAACGGCCATCATCAGCCTGAATACAAGCCAGAAATCGTCTTATCGCAGAATGCCACATGCTTGCGAAAACACCAGGTGTCTGTCGGATTCGTTGGCATTCTTCTGTGTTCTTTGACGAAGAATTCCAACGCTGGCAGCGGATGTTGAATAAACGATTCTTCTCAAGCGACTCCGCAAATAAAAATGTGAAATGCATATCGACCGGTTCTATTCTACTGAACCATCTTTAAGAAAGTCGGTCAAAAAAATATCTGATGATTCGGCTCAAATGTGGCCACTCAAAACCATAGGTGACTTGACGCATAACATAAAGCGTAACACATTTTTATATTAAACATTTAAATTATTCTTATATCTCGTGTCAATCACTGAATTAGTATATACATCAAAAACCGAATAACTTTAATTTATTAAAGTTGCCTGCAAATAAGCAACACGCCTTGTATTTGAGGTTTCCTCTGGCTCAAATTGCACAGTCTTTTATTTCGCGCTTTCTTGTACCTTGAGTATAATGAGTGTTGCCCAACTGTATGCTTTTCAAGTATTCGTTAATTAAGTTACGTTATGTGAATTCCTACCAAAAAACGCAGTGTTCAGTACAACAACACAAGTCGACACAGGCGGCGATCAATCGCAACGAACGTACTCTGGTTTGGCTCACGACGTACACGATATCGCTCTGAATAAAGACGCTCTTGAATTACCATTGCATGCACCATGAACCAAGTGCATGTCTGTTAATTCAGTCCATGCATAGCGTTACATCACTCTGCTATAAACGTACAACTCACTGCCAGCGTGTTGTCACAACACAGACCTAGACTGACAATAGACGACGTACCGTAGTATAGTCTATTCGCGGTTTCTTCACACTTTTTGAAACAAACCTTTGAAAAATCACCCTGTTTATGTCCTAAATATGCCATTTATCACCAGCGTTTTGTATCTGTGTTAATATAAAAGTACCTTATTATTTTGAAATAGCACTTTAAGTTATATTGTATCAAAAATTATTATATTTAAGTTATAATTAATGAGAATTNTTAATATAAAAGTACCTTATTATTTTGAAATAGCACTTTAAGTTATATTGTATCAAAAATTATTATATTTAAGTTATAATTAATGAGAATTTTAACAGGGAGAAAATAGGCATGTTGGCAATGCCCAGTGAGAAATAATTATCATGCGAAATATTACTAAAATGAGCGCGTACGAATGGTGCGTTGTCTCTCTGATGAAGTTTTCTATACTCGGTTAAGCTTTGTTTGCACGAGGCGGAGGTATATCCTGGAAGTAGAACTTTAGCAGGGCTTCAAAAAAGTTGGAAGCAACCGTGAATGGACTACACAAAACTGTTCCGTCCCACCGCTCTAAACGAATGACAAAGTACTGCGTGGTGTCACAGCACAGACATTGCACTATGACGTAATGGTGTGATTAACGGAGTAAGTAATATTGATGGTTATTGAAAAAAAAAACGTATGTTTTAATCTATTCTATTATCCCTCGAAGTTTACTTATTGGATTTTGTTGCATCCGATGTANTTTAACAGGGAGAAAATAGGCATGTTGGCAATGCCCAGTGAGAAATAATTATCATGCGAAATATTACTAAAATGAGTGCGCACGAATGGTGCGTTGTCTCTCTGATGAAGTTTTCTATACTCGGTTAAGCTTTGTTTGCACGAGGCGGAGGTATATCCTGGAAGTAGAACTTTAGCAGGGCTTCAAAAAAGTTGGAAGTAACCGTGAATGCACTACACAAAACTGTTCCGTCCCACCGCTCTAAACGAATGACAAAGTACTGCGTGGTGTCACAGCACAGACATTGCACTATGACGTAATGGTGTGATTAACGGAGTAAGTAATATTGATGGTTATTGAAAAAAAAACGTATGTTTTAATCTATTCTATTATCCCTCGAAGTTTACTTATTGGATTTTGTTGCATCCGATGTATGCAAAATTTAGTAGTTTATTTCCGACTTCAAAGGCGTTTGCCATTTTTTTGTTTTTGCAAATATGCGCAACTGTTTCTAAGATGCACTGTGTTTGTGTATTATACTTATTTTTTTTAGACGAAACTGCAACCGTAACACAAATTACTTTCACCTCAGATAGACGGTGCAGACGCCCACTGCAGTCTCATTTTGAGTTTTCAAATGAGACTTAACTCATTCCATGCAAATAGGGACTTGACTGAAACTGATACTGTGACATATTTAATGACGAAATGTCCACAGTAACAGTTTCGCGACCTTTCTATCACTTAACTCAACTAATTAGTACTGCCCAAGTGATAACCAGTGCAGTCTTCATTCATTTATTTCTAGAATCCAGAGGAGAAACCAGAAACCTAACCTAATTGTTGATGAAATGCGAAGGCACATATTAACAACAACATCAAGCACTAACAATCTTCTCAAGTGCGAATGGAACACTGCATAGAAAGTTCATCCCCTTCTCCAGTGCATTCGGCCGGAATCAGATCCACGACCTCACGAACACGAGCCAGGTACGCTTATTGTATGTCTAAATGTGGTCTGTGTATTGTATACCTGCCTTCATGCTTGGGAAATAGGAATTATTTTTAAGGTTTCTAATTGTTTTTATTTGAACATGCTCTACATTTCGGCAAGACGCGTTCACCAAACCACGTAATAGGAAGGAAAATACGAATGTTGTTAGAATATCAGAAGAGGAAATCTTCGCATCAGTACCAAAAAGGACAAAGTTTGAACTGACTTTAAAAATAGCATTTGGGCTTATTTCATAGATAGAATACCCTACATAAATAACCAAAAGTAGCCGATGATGCGCTGAAAATGTTAAATAGTAAAAAGTTGTGTTATAATATTCGATACTGCACAAGGAATAAGACGGCTTCGAAACTAGAAAAGCACCTCACGTGTTACTAGCCTAACACTTTTTACCAAACAAAGTATGGTAAAGAATCGCTGTTCTTCATAATGACTTTAAAAGTCTATAAGAAGACTGTATATTTGCTCAGTTGCATTTTCGTAACTTCAGAATATATTGGTTTATGAATGTTTGCATCGGGGCAACAGTTACGTACTGAAAACTACAATGCACGCCAGTAAACTTTCAATATCTCCAAACCGTTATCTTTGGTACGAAGTAATATTTATTTACTGTAAACAAAGGTAGCTCAAAGAATGTAATTTCTTTCCTATAAAGAGAGGTAATATCAGCATATAACAAAAACGCACAAATAAAATATTATTTTATAGCAAATGTACAGGGGATGGACAAAACAATATGAACACCGTGCAATATAGTACATTTTGTTGCATGTTGGCAACACTGCTTCCGTGTAATTAATGCGACGCGTATGTATTTCACAGTTTATGTGTCAAGTCTTGTAGGTTATATTTCAGTGTAGTATACGCTTTGTTCCTCGACGGTTAAAACAAGCGAACGGTGAAATGTGTGATCTCTCAGACTTCGAAAGAGGGGAAATCGTTGGTGATCAGTTAGCGGGAGCGTCTGTGACGAAAACAGCTGAATTGTTCAACGTTTCACAAGCAACAGTATCCACGGTAATGACGGCATACACAAAACATGGTAAAACATCATCGGCGAAGAGGAATAGTGGGATAAAACCAAAGTTAACTGACAGAGACCGACGAACATTAAAAAGAATTGTGGCCAGACAACATAAAACTACCACGGCAAAANTAACTGACAGAGACCGACGAACATTAAAAAGAATTGTGGCCAGACAACATAAAACTACCACGGCAAAAGTGACAGCGGAACTCAACACTCACTTGAGTATATGACAAAGCTGTTTTTGTCATGCCGCCCTCGAGGACAAAGCTAACATTCATGGAAGGGCTACAATTGCGAAACTCTTTATAACGGCAGCCAACGCTAAACTGCCAAAGAAGTGGTGCCACGATCATAAAACCTGGANACAATTGCGAAACTCTTTATAACGGCAGCCAACGCTAAACTGCCAAAGAAGTGGTGCCACGATCATAAAACCTGGAGACTTGATGATTGGAAGAATGTTTGGAATGGTCCGATGAATCATCGTTTACATTGTTTCCTACAAACGGCCGGGTTTATGTATGGAGAACCCCAAAAGAAGCCTACGATCCGGACTGACTGCTTCCCACAGTCAAGCATGGGGGAGGTTCCGTTATGATTTGGGCGGCTATATCGCGGTATTCAGCTGGTCCTCTCATTCACATCACTGGCCAGATTACTGCGAATGAATATCTCGACATCCTCAATGATGAAGTTCTTACTATGACTAGCATATTGCTGCCAAACACTGCCATATTCCAAGATGATAATGCGCCCATACACACAGCCAAAAAGGTCCAGTCTTGGTTTGAGGAGCATCAGAATATCATCAAACATCTTTCCTGGCCAGACCTCAACATAATTTAACCGTTATCGGGAGTTTTAGAGCAGAGAGTGAGGAGCAGATTTCCATCTCCAACATCAGTGTAGCAATTGGTGGATGTTTTGGTACAAGAATGGGACAACATTCCGTTGGAAACTATTCAGACACTCTACGAATCTATTCCGCGAAGAATTTCAGCTGTTTTAAAAGCAAATGGTAGCCCAACACCTTATTAATAAATAAATATTGAGTATATGTCAGGTGTTCATATTATTTTGTCCACCCCCTGAATGTTTCCGTAACCTTATATTCGAATTAAAGCAATATTTTGTTACTGTAAACAAAACTACTTCAAAGAAATGATTTTATTTGCCGTACAGCAAACTGTGTACGGATTTTTTTCTAGAGTGAACTTCATAGTGAAATAAAGAAGTTCTCATTAGATGTATTTATTGAACTAACTAAACACTGTCAGCATGGTCAAATCGCTTTAATGGTTCCAGAGATACAGCGTATAATATAAAGTACGGAAAACAAAGTCTTACCTTTGAAAAAACAATATTCACTTGAAATTAATTGACATTTGTTGTACTATTTCTATGTCACATTTGCTGAGATTAGTTTCAGTAGTTCCTGAAATATGAAATAAAAGCATATTCAAGTGGCGTTATCTTTGAAAACGTGCAGCAAAGTAGTTACGAATGGGTGACCTTAATACCCGCAATATGTAGCCTACTGCCAGTGCAACATGTTTGATTGAAACAGGTCTAATTATTAGCTAGATATAGCGAAACAACCTAAAACATTTATAATTTCGCTATCTTGAAAATACACCCCCGAAACACTCAGATAACTTAGTTTATGTAGGTTTGCAATATCACTACATATATAGCGAATGTGGTGGAAATCGATCAATATTCCTCGAGTTATTACTTTAAAAGCTTAATGTATTCAGGTGCTGCCACCATACGATACGGTGGCAAATAAGGTTGTTCGTAAGATTATTTAATGTTGAAGAAATGAACTGCGATCATACAAATTTTGTTTAGTCCTAATAATCAAGTAGATGTAGTGGTTATATTAACCTAAAATATTTAAAGGAAGCCATTTTGAATGTGTCTCATATACCTTCATGTTTAGGTGACTTAACTTAGCATTACCAGCATTTAGAATTTGATGAAAATGAATTAAATATTTCGAATATTTTTTCTAAAATTTTTGTTTGTGAAGTCAGCTATAGCTAGTGCTAAATGTAGCGAGAATTGATTGAAGAGTTTCCAAGATATGTAAAATCTTTATTTAGGGGGTGTTCTCTAATAAAATGGTGGGTGAATGAGGACACGAGTTTCTAGGTTAAATGCTGGTAGTGTGAGCAGTAAAAACACTAGTTTTTGTTTAGATTGTTTATATGCGTCCTTACGTACGTCATAGGAACCAAACACTTAAATGGGCACCACTTAGAAAAAAAAAAGCATCCGGCATGGCTGAAGAGCTATAAAATTTTGAAATCATAAGTACTATAGGTTACCGACTTTTGTGAAATTTAGTGTACGGGTGAAGAAGTTTTTAAGAGATCACACTCACAGAGACACGCGCAGAGACATATTCAAACACACAGAAAGTGATCTAATTAGCATACTTTTCTTTCCGAAAAAAGGCTGAAAAGTCAACCTGGAAGTAAACGCATAACCGTGAAGGAGAGGAAAAGAACATGACGTCTATATATGCAAGATAAAGTACTTGCTAAACCTGTAAATAAGAACTTTTCGGTAGTCTGTTATCTATATAGGTAGGTAGATATAGGCTGTTCACGGTAAAATGAGCACTTTTGAGGCCCTAGTTATTTTTTCCTAAAAGTCATTTTTTATCCTTTTTAAATAAATACTGCAATGTAAGTAATAAATACAGTGTGTATATTCCACCGTACTCGGAAGTTAATTTCTAAGACTAAAATAAAATATATTTGTTGACTTTTATTCTAAATGAGAGGGATTTTAAAAGTGCTTACTTTACCGTGAATATTCTATAGGAATTGTCAGTCTCTTGTAAGTTGGCGAGATTCTGACAGTTCGACGAAAGTAGCGCCAATGTTTAATTTTCGTTTATGTATCCTTTCGCCATCAGCTGGTGCGTCAAGTGGAGGCTGTATTTTTTATCAACACGTCAGCTAATCCACTTGCCATTGTACTGTAATGCTAAACAAATTTTAAGATATTTTAGACTGACATCTGTCTAAAAAAAATTAGTAGGTTATAAAAGTAAAAACAGAAAACCTTGCAAAACATTAAATATTTGCTAACTCTGTTTTTAATTTGTCCGTGGCAGTGTATTTGGGTTAGCATTTGCGAGGTGGTAGTTGTAGCTATTATCATACTTTGGACGTTTTAACTAATATATTCTAGTTAGAAATATGTGATGTGGAATAACGTTAGAATTGCTTAAAAACTACTCACGCGTGTCCCACTTTCTTCGAAAACAAGGAAATGGATTTTCGGGAGAACAATATGGCCTATAATTTACGTAGACAAACGATTATCGGCCGAATAAAAATTACTAGTACTCAAAATCGCTGTACATGAAATATATGTTACATTAAAAATGATGCAGAGCTCGCGGAAAAATAAAACTATTGGTATATGTTCGTAAATTTGTTAGCATGAAAACTTTCTTCTCTGGCTGGTAATCCTTCGGGAAAAAGCAGATAGATGGCGCGCACGGCATGACAGAGTGAGGTTTGAGCCGTTTGTGTTACTCAATAGATAGCGTCTGTTTAAAAGTTGAATGTTCTTCTATTACTGGCTAGGAACGACACGAATTTGAAATATATTTCATCAAATTATTAGAAAATATAATTCAACAATATTATGCAATATTTCTGTATGCTTTTGGAATTAATATAAAGCACGCGTGGAAAGTATGGTTGGGAAGGCGGGATACGACGTGAAAAAGGTTTTAAAGTTGTGTTTCATTTGGATACGGATAGATTTATTGTGCATTTCATTTCGAACACCTATACTTTACTACTTTACCACGAAGTTCAGTTTGTAACACTAACAACCACTGTTTTGCGACTTTGTAAAATATAATGTATTAATTAATCTAGGAACTCTTTCTAATCGCGTATTTTCTGAGTATCTAATGTGCGTCGGCAGTGCACTCAGAATAGCCAACGAAATATTAACTTTTGTTCGTTCGTGCATCAGTTGGTACATGATTTTGTAAATGGCACTTTTTTGTTTCGTATACGTCAAGTCGCCACTCACTGACTGTTAGAATCTCGCCAACTTATATGAGACAGAGTATAGTTAGGCTTAACGTCTCGTCGACAGCGACGTCATTAGAGACGGAACAAGTTGCGCAGGGAAGAGGGATTGGGGAAGGAATGGGAAGGCATCGACCATGGCCTTTTTTAAGGACCCATCCCAGCAATCGCTTGAGTGATTTCGGGAAACCATGGAAAATCGAAATCAAGATGGCTGGACTGGGAACCGAGCCCGGGTTCCCCCGAATATGAGTCCAATGAGTTACCACTGCGCCCCGCCACCCCGCTGTTTTATTTCTGTGTCTCTACTTTTGACTTTTGTAAATCATTTGACGTGTAGTTCAAAATGCCTGAAAACTAAATTTGTATTTAGAAATATGATTGGTTTTCCGGGAATTCGAAATTTTTTTTTGTATTTTAGTTTTCGCGAAGTTATGGAAAACATGTTTAAACTGAAGTAATTGATGGAGTTAGCATAGCGACTGGATTGAAAAGTTTTAAGGGACACCTGGAAGTGATGAGTATGGTGCGTGGTTCGATAGATGTACCTACACCTAGTGAAAATGTTGTTATAGAAGCACACACACACATACGCACGAGACCAATTTCATATCCATTACCTTCTTCAGTCCCACGTCTTTAAGGCTCGACTTCCCCTCTCATGCAGCAATTCTCCGTTTTCGTGTCATAATTTCAGTTTCAAAGTAATCGTTGAGAATATTTTATTGTATAAAATTTAAATTTTTACGAGTTGTTTAGTATTTTTGTACTTTATTTACTACGTGTTATATGGTAGTAGTAAAATGTCAGGAACGTATTGATAGTTTAAAATTAATAATTCCATACTATTTGCGGCAAAACTTGACGTCGATAGTTCAGATTTCATGCCTGCATTGCAAAGTAAAACAAATAGCTTAACTTATTTTAAAATTTTATTTCACAAAATGTTTTTCAACTTTTTGCTTACTGTGTATTATTCTGTNGGGGGGGGGGGTATACTGCAAAAGTTCTAGAATCTTATAGTCATGTACAGATACGCCAATTCGTACGATGATGTGTATAAAACAAAAACAAACCAACTTCACTGGCCTCTGAGTTAAACGTTTTATATTTAATAAAATTCTGTATTGTGACATGGACGACCTAAATTTCATAAACTGTTGCCAAAATAAGTTTCAGTGCTACAGTTAGTGTTTATCATTAAAAAAAAGCGCTGTTAAGAAAGTAATTTCAAATAATTTCTTTTTCAAAGGCTGAATCAATGACGATCTAGGTACATGTGTTTTAACCCTTTCATTCACAGATATATGTAATTTTAGGCGTTACGAAAAACGGAGTTTATGTTCGGAACTGTACTGGTATCGGTGCGACGCTCTGTCGTATATCGGGACCAATACAATGCATTTGTGTTTCATATTACTGGCGGAAGCTGTTTTTGAGACTAAATAAAATATAAACGTACATATATAGCTATATACCTCGCACACGATATGAACTTCCCTCATTAGACGGTGTTTTCTGCTGTATACAACGCAAACCATTAAAGCTACTTTCTATGTAGCATTCCATAANTTCACAGATATATGTAATTTTAGGCGTTACGAAAAACGGAGTTTATGTTCGGAACTGTACTGGTATCGGTGCGACGCTCTGTCGTATATCGGGACCAATACAATGTATTTGTGTTTCATATTACTGGCGGAAGCTGTTTTTGAGACTAAATAAAATATAAACGTACATATATAGCTATATACCTCGCACACGATATGAACTTCCCTCATTAGACGGTGTTTTTTGCTGTATACAACGCAAACCATTAAAGCTACTTTCTATGTAGCATTCCATATATGCCACAGAGTGGACGAGTTCAAAGAGACGAAATAACGTGGTGGTTCCTTCGAAGTCAGCGTGCCCATTCTCTATNATGCCACAGAGTGGACGAGTTCAAAGAGACGAAATAACGTGGTGGTTCCTTCGAAGTCAGCGTGCCCATTCTCTATTCCCGGCTGCGCGAGGCTCTGGGAACGGGCCGTGCGTCTGATTGGCTACCACATGCTGCACAAAGATCCCTATTGGCTGGACTGCCAGGTGGCGAGTAGGTTGCCAGGCGCTGATTGTCGAGTGGCGTTCCGGCATATTGCTGGTCGGTGACGCCATTTTGCTGGCATGTGCAGCTGGAGACTGCGGAATGAGCGGCTGTTCCACCTCTCTGTTCTTGAGTTCACTGCGACACCGGACACTGATGCTTTTCTGTGTATAGTCCATTCACAGTTACCTCCAACTTTTATGAAGCCCTGTTAAATTTGTACTTCCCGAATATTCCTCCGCCTCATGCAAACAAAGCCTAACTAAGTCTAGAAGATTTCGCCAAAGGGACTACACATAGCATTCGTGTGCACTCAGTGTAGTAATACTTTGCATAAGAACTATTTCTTACTAGGCATTACCAACACACATGTTTTCTCACTCTTTCTGTTCATATTGATTATGAACGAACTATTATAGTTCATATGTAAAATATACATAAAAGTTAAATATAACGTAAAATAAGGTACTTTTAAGTTATCAGAAGTTTAAAACACTTGTGATACACGACATATTTAGGAAATAACCAAAAATGTCATACGTAATGTGATTTTTCAAAAGTTAGATTCAAAAAGTGTGAATAAACCGCGAATAGGTTATACAGTACTTACTCCGCGAACTGGAGGAGGTCTGGAGAGATTCCCCCTCTCGAAGAAAGGCCGGGTGGGTAGCGGCTCACTACTCCGGTTGTGTCCTGGAGAGACACTTGGGGTATGGATAGAAAGAACCCTGGCCAGATCACACACTTAGTGCTAAGTACGAGGGTTTCAGTAACTTCCCTGTGGAAGGGCGAACCTTGCTTTACTTGTGAATCAGGTTGGGGCTTTGGACCTGGTTAACTCAGCTGCTAAGCTGCGACACCTGAGACGACAGGGCGCGAACCCTTTCCACCGCCGCGCCGATTTGGTGGTCTTAGAGAGGTAAGCTGTAACATCCCTTATAGAGAAATTATTTATTTAAGTGGCATAACAGAAGAGTCAGGGTCATAACAGAAAATGTTTCACTATAGAAGCATTACATTTCAAGATTCTGTGCAAATTTTAGTATCTGATTGTTAATAGGTTGCTATTAACAATATTCTCACCGTTGCTATTAAAAGGTGAGAATGAATTAATATATAAAATTGTGTATTAAGTTATTGTTGCATATATATGCGTTAGTAGTTTATATTTATGTCCGCAATGATGGGTAAGATAATCAGCTAAGCTTCTATTGCCACATTTATCAATAAATCCTCCGAAATTTGAATTAGGAAGAAATAAATAAAGAATTTGATATGACGGGTGACGCAGGCTCTTAACGCAAAGAGCGCGATGTATAAATAGTAAATATAGCCGCAGGGTTATATACTGTGTACAGCACTGACCACGAGTATCCTTCACGTGCAGCATGTGCTCAATCGTGGACACGGGACTGAACGGTCGCCATACGAGTCACAGGAGCGATGCGCGGCCCCAAGGGAGGAGACGACCGGCGAGGTGGAGGCATGGAATATGGAATACGTGGGGTGTGGGCGCGGCCTTGATCGGGCCTGCAGGAAGACACGGCGGGAACTGTTGACCCAGTGTTGAGGGTCTGGCGACGAGCCAGCAGCTGGCCGCCAGCACAGTTAGATGCCGGCCGATATGCGACCGCACCCCTCCGCGAGCCAGTCATGCCACGTTTCTGGCGCGAGAATCTCCGCAACAGCCCGGCATCGCCCCGAGTCCCGACAACCCTGCTGCAACTACGCCTCACTCAAACTGGTTTCCCCTCGCTGCCCATTTCGTAGCCATACATACTTTCTTCATCGTGTACCCCTCCGCCACGCTGACCTAGTCACTAGTATACGTGCGCCCTCCAACTTACCCCGTGAATTAGGGCCCGGGCACACTTGACACAAGCATTTCACCAATATAGCATAGAAATATACAAACGAGTGAAGGTGGACTCACAACCATCCGTCGCATCCATCAGTCACCCGTCCGTCCGGCGGTCACGTGATCTTCAACCAACCGCAGGGCAACGTTTTCTCTATCCATTAATCCGTCAAATATTTCTCAAACTTTAACTTTCTACAGACCAACGGATGGGCCACCGCCTTCTGGCGACATTTTGTAGACGCGAATACTCACTTTGAAATAAAATGCAAGGCGATGGATCTGTGTATATTGATCGTCTTTGGTGGTAAATTCAGGAATTTAATTACTATAAATGCGAAAGTGTGTTTGTTTGTTTGTTTGTCCTTCTTTCATGTCGCAACGAAGCAACGGATCGACGTGACTTTTTGTACAGTGATAGTTGGAGGGCCGGGAAGTGACATAGGCTACTTTTTATCCCGAGAAAATATATCATTCTCTCGGGGAAATTTTATTAGAAAATTAAAAAGTACACAAACTGGTTAACAATGCAACGTCGCAACGTCGTAACCGAGCAACAGATCGACGTGATTTCTTGCACAGAAATAGTTGGAGGGCTGAAAGGCGATATTAGCTACTTTTTATCGCGAGAAAATATATCAAAAAATTTATAAACAATAATAGTGAATCAAATCGGAAAAAAATTTGCCCGCCAGCGCGATCTCTTGCAATACGTTAAAAATGGAACAGTATCATGTAATAAAGAATTGTGTAGAATAAAAAGACCCAAAGAAAACTCCGCGGTAGCATATATCTATCTATAACAGAGAAATACTAATAAGTATTTTTACCATTTAATTCACCGAGACTTTGCGTTTTATAATATGTATAGAGTATAGAAGATTAACACTAAGTAAAATTCAACTTTATTAAAAAAAAAAAAANCTTTGCGTTTTATAATATGTATAGAGTATAGAAGATTAACACTAAGTAAAATTCAACTTTATTAAAAAAAAAAAAACTAAACAATAATTCTGTAGTCTACGCGAGTGGAGCCGCAGGCACAGCATACATACTTATCGCNTAAAAAAAAAAAAACTAAACAATAATTCTGTAGTCTACGCGAGTGGAGCCGCAGGCACAGCATACATACTTATCGCGTAAAAAAATGATTTCCCTAAAATATTTTTCTTTTGAAAATGTATCTGAAAACGAAATATACATCCAACTATAGAAAGTTCACAATTTTAAGTTGTCACACTGACATTTTGTCGTACGGACGGATTGACGGACGACGGATTGTGAACCGCTTTCAACCGACGCGACGACGGATAAAAACAGACGAATGACTGACTGACGGATGCGACGGATAGTTGAGTCCAGCCTTAAACACCATATAAAACAAAACGACAAGTTACAATCGCGCATAGCAATAAGCACTTCCCTAACCATTGTATTAGTAACAAGAGGAGTTCAATCTTAGAAGGAAAATGGGAGAGAGTGCTGGCCCAAGGTGCGCAGAAGCCATTCCGTGTTCCAACAACGCATTCCTTTCTGCCGATACGACTATGATAAACGACGTGGATAGGATTTTAGGTTAAAACACTGGTGATATAAAAAATGCTTTGAGATGTTTTTATACTTCCGCTCGCCGATTTTGGATGCAATTAGATTAAATTAAAACTGGTAAAAGTATTTTATCAATGTGAAAGGAATTGTTTTTTTAATTAATATGCAAACACGTTCATCAGTGTTGACCATATGAATTTGACAGTTGTGTTGGTGTGGGGTAGGTCAACGTTGGGCACATTCGCAGAAGACGATAATCGGCATACCTAACCGTTAGGTCTATGAGTTCAACTTGGTTTGACTCAGCTTGTTACAAGTGCTGTGTGTCGGTGCTTAGCCAGTCAGAATCCCCGAATGTTCTATTGCATTGTCACTCACAGAGTACTTAAGAGCACAGAAGTAAAATAGCCGCTTGTTCCGCGAACTCTAGCCGCACACTCTAGCAAAATGGCGTCACTGGCCTACAAAATGTTGGAACGGCGCTCGCCAATCAGTGCCTGGTAACCTCTTCTCCAGCCGGCATCCCAGACATTAGATAACCTTTTATCGCAGCACACGGTAGCCATTCAGACGTAAAACTCGTTTCGAGAACCTCACGCAGCCAATCAGAAAATGGGAACACCCACATCGAAGGAACCGCCACGACATTTCTTGTGCGTGTATTCATCTACTCTGCGCTGACACTAGAGTCCTTTCACTGCTCATTCCGTAGCCACGCATAGTTTATTCTTTGTGTGTCCTTCCTCCACGCTAACCTAGTCACTAGTATACATGCGCCCACAAAGTGACCCCATGCATTTTGTAACATTCTTACTTTTATTTGTATAAATATTAGTTTTACCAGATACTCAAATTTTACGCTTTTAGAATGGCATTAATTACTCAAAAGTTAGTTAGCGTAGTCTGCCCATATTATATACAGTAGGATATGCTTCTCAGCGTCTACGTAAATTAATGCAATTGCAGAATGGGAACTTCATTTCCAGGTTGAGTTTGCAAGTGTTTGATTAACCGTGAAATAATTATTATATTTTCTCTTTCACCGTTCTGTAAGGTCATTCACAAACCAATTATATTGTTGTGTGTTGCTGGTCTGCATCTCTTGCCTCGCCCCATCCCGCTCGAGCGAGCGAAACTATGTGCCAAGGGAAAAGTGGAAACGCGAGAAGTGTGCAGAGATTTGCAAAGGCAAGCCCGCCGCGTTTGCAAGATAAGCCTATTGTGACTTGAGCACTCGTCACCTACAGTGGTATGAACTTCTGGAGTTATCTTTGCAAGAATGTTCTGGTCATCCCCTTGCCTCTCTCAGCGAGACTCGGAGTGTGAGGAATGTTCTAGATCGGGCCAGTGAGACTACTTAAGCCGCGAGGCGCCTCCGAGCCGACAACTTAGAGTTTGGTGGATTATGCGACGTAAAGCGCCAGGTATGCGAAGACAGCGAAGCGACGAGCCAGCAGAGCGACTAGCGGCGGCGAGAGTGAAGTCTGCGGACTGCGAGCATCGACACAGTGAAGAGTGAGACTGACAGGCGATATTATTGAACTGGATGCTTGAGTGACAGACATTTGGAATGGTGGCAATAGACAGAGTGAATATGTGTAAATAACGAGTGTGAATTAAGTGACTGTTACCAATATAGAGGCTTTGATAAGGACTTTAATTAGAATTGAAGTATACATTAAATATTGCGCTCGCTGAAAATAACACGAGTAATAGTAGAAATAGCTAGTTTAATGTTTTAAATAATAACTGTTTGAAAAAGGAAAAAATAAAATCTAGTTCCTTCATTTATTTCATTTATACCGCCATCCCTTACGAACTCGGATACCCCCTCTGGCGTCTTGAACAGTATATTACTTTTGAAGCATTGGATATACTGTTGTAATATAATACAGAGTAGTCACATTTAAGTGCAAATAAGTGCCGAAGTAATTTGCACAAACGTTTTATATTTGTATTTGTTTACACACAAATCTAAAATTTATACAAAATTAAGGTGGCTATCTACACTTCAAAATAATTACTTACTTGGAAACTGGTTATGTGGTATGAATTTTAACGTTAATCGTAGGCGAATTTAAGTTTACATATCAAATTATTTGTTTGAAATATTTCCTACGACTTCAAGAAACACTTAAGTTCAAATAAATTAGAGTGTTTAAATAATATTTAAAATTTGCTCGTCACAACATTTAAGATTAAATCTTAATAATTATGTTAAANAAATTAGAGTGTTTAAATAATATTTAAAATTTGCTCGTCACAACATTTAAGATTAAATCTTAATAATTATGTTAAATATTAGACGACATTTTTTTAATATTCTTTATCAAATTGCAATTGATACGTCACAAAAACATACATAAAAAACTAGAAAAATATTTTAGAAAATTTAAAAACCCTTAAAAATTGCCAACATTTTCATGAGACGTGAGAATGGTAAATGGGCGGGAAACTGGGAAGGAGCGTGTTGCGATAAACTATCTATCTTTAAGGAAAACATTCTGACAAGTGTTAGTTTTAGAGAGAACCCTTATCAGTTCCTCATGGGTTGTCCGCTTTGTTCAGGGCTGTGACCTGCACAGCTGGAAGGCGGAAGATGAAAACGTGGGTGTAATATGGAATTTTACACCACGTGGCTGTGAACAGAAAGGTTAAAAGATGAAGGGCTCGTCTGATTATAGTGGGCACTAAACTGTTTAAGTGTGCCGACTTTTTGCAAATTTATGAGTCCTGTTAGGGTTGGGCTGGAGCCATCAACTTTTATCCGTCTCGTCACGTGAGAGCGATGCCTTTCCAAACACGTCACCGAAGAGAACTGGTGTGTAAGGGGGGGGGAACTTGTATTCCACTGATCTCAGCAGTGGCACGCCCAGAAAAGGGGCAGGGGATGAGCTCTTATGTATACATATATATATACACTCATATATCACATTAATCAGGTGCTGATTCAGGGGGAGGGGAGGAGCAGCCCCTGCTTGAACGACTAATTATCGCTACGTAAACACATACCCATAACATATTTATTTTGCATTTGGTGGGTAAACTTCAATACGTCCAACAACCAAGTACCACGAAAGAGCAGGGACAAAATTCAAAGATCAAATTTCTACCATCCAATTGTAAAGACTGAGTGTACTTATTCTAGCCGAACCCAAAGCTCGAGTTCCGGTGACTCAATCTTCTGCNCCCCCCCCTTTTTCTCTTGCACATCAACATATTTCATAGGGTTGATTGCCTAGTGGTTTACACAAATTACACATTAAACTCACCAAAAATTTTTCCTCATACCACCTACATCCAAGATCTAACTATACTTCGAAAGCATATTCTCTTACACTGGCTCTGTGACGAACTCCTCAATGGAGGTTGGCAGTTGATAAATGTAACAACTAACAACTGAAAGATCGACATATAGTAATATCAATTGCACTGAAGATCACACGCTTAGCTGTTACAGTATAAGCGTGCCTAATAAAGGAGTGTCTGCTTAGAAAAAAAATGCTTATCCAAAGCGCCGCATGAAGTACTGTATGTGAAATATCACTGGTTACCATTTGAATTGACCATATAATAAGTACATATATATATGCAAGTGTGTACACGCATACATTCACGACGTCTTGTGCATGATGACAAACGCCGCCCTTTCCCCCTTTTCTTTGTCAGCGGCTGGATCATCCCCATATACAGATTGTTCGGAAACTCAGTGCCCAAACTCCAGACATAGTTTCTTTGGACCACTGGTTACACAAAATCCCTATAACGGATATCCGGAAAAGTAATTATATATAATTTAATTATGTTCCAATTTGTGGTGTACAACGCCTGGAGAACAAAGTCGTGTGAACACGCGTGTTGGACAAGTTGCATAGAAAGTAGACGCGCGACGCTGAGTATGTAACAAAAATTTAATGTCGTGCGCCTAGGCCTATGCGCATGATCGCACAGCCTTGTTCTCCAGACATTGTACGCCACAACTTTGAAAAACGTAAAAAATATAAAAATACGTTTTCGGATATAAGTGTATAAGGCTTTTGTGTTACTATTGGTCCAAAGAAACTACGTCACGTTGCACGTGAATGATGTTTACGACCGGTACTGTACACAGCAAGCGACCAGTGCCCAGTCTTCCTTGTTCTTAAGCTGATTGGTGGCATTTTCCACATCATAGAGCATGCAGCACGTTGTTTACTGGTTGCAAGACAACTCTGAACGCAAGTACACTGCATAGCACTATATTACGTGATTGCAACACTTGAACTCAGAAATTGATGCGTGACCAAACGTGTTGAATAAAATTTAATGAGGTATATTTTATGAAGACAGCAATAAAGTATGTGTCGTACCTATGGTTAAACACGATTATATTAATAATTGACAACAATATTTTATACTATAAAAACGGTAGCCAAATAAAACATATTTCAAAATAGCTATAATCCATTCATCGTTACCTCCAACTTTCGAGTATTCATCCGCCTCATGCAAAAAAAATCCTAACTAGGTCTAGAAAATTATACCAAAGGGTCTGCACACCGCATTTTTAGCACTCAGTTTAATAATATTTTGCATGAGAGCTGTTTCTTTCTAGGCATTACCAACACACTTATTTTCGCTCTGCTTTTATTCATATAAATTATAAATTAAATATTATAATTCATAGATAAAGTATAAATAAAAGTCTACATTAATGAAATACAAAATACTTTTATGTTAATAGACGTATGAAAAGCGTGTGATTCATGATATATTTAGGAAACAAGTTTTCATTAAAACAGTGTGAAGATACTGCGAATAGATCACACCAGGAACGCTTATTTTCAATACATATTGAAACAAATACATGAGAAAAGAACGGTCAATTGCAATGTAAACGTCCGTGATGTGGCGCCCACTGCATCGAAAGTACGGCGCCGCGGTCGGAGAGACGGGAGACAAAGGCAGGTGTTTACAGCGGCGTGTCAAGGAGTCCGTGACCAATGAAGGAGAGCGCGTGACAGATTGTGATTGTCGGGTTGTCGACGAGTGCCGCGGCAATTAGCAAGCGCGCCTTCGATGGAATATTAAACAACTCCCTGCCCCGCCATGATTGCTAGCTGGCAGCCGCGCAGCACTCCCACACTGTTTATAGTGGGAGAGTCTCCTCCCAGGTGATTAGCACCCAGAACAAACGGCTTCTTCGCGAGGAGGTTATACGTACTTCTGCTCGTCATGGGAGCTGGCTAAGATATTGCTGCACGAGTCACGGACGCCTCACAGCCACCGTTTCACGCCCAGCTGTCGAGGGGCCACGGTAGTGTAGTGGTAAGACTACTCGCCTCCCCCCAAGGCGAACCGGGTTTGATTCCTGGTGGGGTCGCCCCCGAATTTTCGCATGCGGGAATCATGCCGGGCGATGTCGCTGGTCGGCGGGTTTTCTCGGGGATCTCCCATTTCCCCCCATCCTTGCATTCTGGCGCTGCTCCATACCTCACTTCACCCCCATCGGCTCTCAAGACCTCGATGTTAAGAGCCGACCAAATCTCTTCTCTCACTCACCTAGCTGTCGAAAGTACCTTCCCGGTGCCTGGCGTATTGAATCACATCTGTCGAGACAGAACGAAGTGGTGCAGCGATGAACGTTTTGACTCGCATTCTGGAGGACCGGGGTTCGAATCCCCGTCCTGCCTACCTGAGTTCCGTTTCCCATGGTTTCCCGAAATCGCTTCATGAGAATGCTAGGATGGTTCCTTACTAGATGCCATGGCTAAGTTTATTCTACTCAAGTTGGGAAGCTCAATGCTTTTCGTTTGACCACTGAAATTTTTCGCCACTAGGTAAGCGCTAGTGTCGCATGTGTACTCGATTTTCTCTATTTTCTACGTTAAAAACAAAATAATTAGAGTTATCATAAATAAATTATAAAATAACTACATCATAATAAAATATTCCTCTTTTATTATTCATGTAGCTTAAAATTTTAATTAAATGTCACCTTTTTGGAAAACTGCGCACCTAGCGACGAAAATTTTCCCAGTGCCAAACTCTCCCATAAGAAAACTAATTTTGTTTCTAACTTGAGTAGAATTAACCTTAGCCCTGACCGTGTCCTTCCCCGTTCCTGCTTGTTTTAGCAGCTTGCTTCGTCTCTAATGACCTCACTGTCGACGAGAAGTTACACGCATGGTGTTTTCCAGCTCATATCGGAACCATCTCACCACTCAGGTAATCCCTGGGCGTTAGCCAAGGCGGTATTCATGTTTGCCCTTATAAAAAGATGTTAAACTTTACAATGACTAAAATGCACCGGAAAGGGAACTAGGCACACGTTTACACGACCGCACTGCAAACGCATTCCAGATTTTTTGGTATATCTAATCATTTCCGTGTATTTTATGACGCAATTGCAGTGAAATGTACTACGCTGTACATAAAAAAGGACGATATTGAAAAAAAAATCGATTATCGGTTAAATCGCTAATTCGAAAAATTCTTTGGTATTATGTATGTGAAAAGTTTTTTTATTTCTATTGCTACACACACAGATTTTGCAACGTGAAATTTGAAGACATTAAAATAAATCCTGGACTTTGTGTTCACTTTCCTTCAAATATACTCGTTGGACTTACCTGACCGCTAATAAATGTATTTTTAATAATACATTCTTAAAAATCGTTTATAATTTAATTTATTTCTCTCTCCCAACTTTTTCACAGCTCTTCGTTTTGATTAAGACGTACATACTTCTTTTTGTGTCTGAAAGCGCGTTTATTTTAAACACTTTTTATTATCATGTTAAACTTTTTAAGAATTCTGTAGGCTAAGCAGTATAACACTAAACACGTATCATTGGTATTTGAAAGTAGGAATCGTCATATATCCAGATTTAACTAGTGTTGACTCACAGTTTAAACGCAATGTAAATCCTCTTGAAGTATATTAGTAAAATCCTGTAGCCCACTGAGCTCATTGCGTGCGCTGAGTTGTTTTTTTTTCTGAGCGAAATTAACTCTCACTGAACTGTTAGTCGCAAATCTAGCCTAACTTGAATAGCTTAAGCACACGTGAACATGTAAAACGGGCTAACATACTCTTCAGTCTTGAGTGCGATTACCAGGTCAGCCGTGGGCTTGAAGAGCTCTGTTTGGTTTTACCTCTCAAAATCTCGCTACTCAATAAATTAAACGGAACTTTTAGGTACGTATAAGTTACAATCCATTAAACTCCTAACCGGAACGGACATAGAATTCATATATGTTCGCATTAATGAGAAGCGCGTCCAGAGGTGAATTAAAGGAAGCAAAAAAAAAAACACAACAAGAACTATTAACGAGAGGTGACCACTTGTGCCAAATTGGCTCGCAATTTTTGTGGATTGACGTAACGTGGAAGTACGCGCAGGTCTTAGGCGACGAGGCTGCAAATCGACGTCTTAAATAGCAATATTACATTGTAAACATACAACCATGTCTAGTCTTCCGGTATTGTTATTTTTTCACATTTCAAAACATATTTAACGAATTTTTCTCCAGAAAACACACTACTACGTTGAAAATCGATTGTACTAATATCTTGTACAGCTTTGTAAACTAGGAAATGCGATCTACATATTTTAAAATTGCCGTCGTTCAAGTCATATAAATTTATCTTTTTTTATTATTTTAACATGTCTTAGGTAATGTGTTCTGTTCACAAAACAGAAGTTACAATATTATGTGTATCGCAATTTTTCGTTACAGTGAATACATCTCGAGAAAAATTTTTACCTGTACTCAACTCGTTATGGAGAAAAAATTGATCGCTGCTGTAAAAGCGAGGACCGAATATTTTATTCTTTTTAGTTGTGAAACTTTGAACAGGCAAGAAACGTTGAATTTTGGCCGCTTAAATTTTGAAATCATCAGCAAGTTTAGTAACAACTTCTCCAGAAATAACTGAATTACAAATGCGAAGCTTAAGGACAACGAAGTTTGTTATGAAGCTTAAAGTTACTAGAGACTTGACCCCTCAATACACTAAATGTTATGTTTGTTTTATGAAGAATATTCGCAAATGAACAGGACTTAACTGTTCCTGTGTGGCATTCCGCACGGAATCGGATGTTTGCACATGTTGTCACATACCTCTAGCTAAGAGTTAACGGTTGCATACAACTCCGGGGTTTTCCTGAAACTGTCTTGTCATGCCACAGCCCTACATCTCCCACGCCCAAAGTTGCTCCCAACAATCACGCACTATATATACTCTGTAAAAATTATTTTAGTATACTACCTGAGTTGTAATGTAAGTTTTTAACCTATACATAACATGGAAAATTTACCATAAGTCAGACTGAAAATGTGTAAATGCTATTACACTCAGTTAAGAACTTCACTAGGCATTTAAGGGGCCGCGGTGGTGTAGTGGTTAGACTACTCTCAACCCACCTAGGTGAACCGAGTTTGATTCCCGACGGGGTCGCTCCCTGATTTTTGCATGTGGAAATCGTGCCGGACGATGCCGCTGGTCGGCGAGTTTTCTCATGGATCTCCCGTTTCCCCCGCCCCTTAATTCCGGAGTTGCTCCATACTCACATAGTTTCACCTTCATCGGCTCTCAAGACCTTCATGTTAAGAGCCGCCGAAATCTCTCCACTTACTCACTACGCATTTGTCTCTTCCCTGAAAAAAAAATGTAAGAAAGCTACTATGGATGTTTGGAGAAAAACTTTAACGCTTCTGGTTTCTCAGTACGCGTTTACAATGGTGTGGTAAATGTGCGAAAATTTTCTTAGAGCGACACGCCGGGCTCTGGTTGTGAGTCATTTACAACTGCAATGAGTACCTTGAACTCTCCTCACAAGGCCAGGGTACAGGAGCTAGTTCCTGAGGACACAAAGAGTCGTCTTCAACTTCGGCAGAGGAACGAAAGACACATCCCATCCACGGCAGGAAATTTGCCACCCTGTTGACATGCGAGGCAAAAAAATAAAAACTAAACCGGTTTGCAGTGCACACGAGAAATGCTCTCACAAGATAATCGCAAGCCGGTTTCATTACTCTGCGTCCTGCAAAAATAATCGCAGAGCGAGTTCCATAAAAAAATACATTAGAAACAGGAGGTTTATTTACGGATAAGAGCAGCGTTAACTATGTAATTTTCAGACAAGTTAATTAATTAAAGGCTTCCGTGTCCTATATCTACAATACTACGTAGATTTAAATTTACCTTCCTGCAAAACAAGTAATCTGCTATACTGTAAGCCCATAACGTCACATAGCAAGTACCTAACAAACTAATGGACTTAATCTTCTTAAGAACCCACACCTACAAAGAAGACGTATGAATATCATAGGAGATGACGCAATGGCATGACAATTTCGTTGGACGTAACCCGTAGACTCAAGAGAAAGAACTCTTTCTACCCGCACGTATGTAGGCGACGGTAGAGACTTTTGCTAGGATTGGTAGCTACTTTAAAATTTAGTGATTTAACTTTTTAGCTAAACTACCCGCACTTAAGTACTTATTTCTAAGTATTTTTTTTTTGAAAGAAAAGGTTAGTAGCTACAAATTATTTGTTCCCATATCTACTCAAACACACCATATCGATTTACCATGGGTGACAGTAGCGAAAACACCCGTAGAAATGTCTTCTCAAAATTTAACTCTCCACATTTTTATTCTTAAAACAATACCCACGTACCAAAGCATGTAACTTACTTAGATATAGTCTTCACACAGCTTCTTACTTAAAACTTGAGTAGAAAATGAAAGGTTTCATACTTATGCGTTTGACTGAAATGAAGAATGCTTAAACGATTCATTGGGTTATATCTTGTGTCTGTCTTCAATTACTGTTGTTGCCTGCAGTAGAGGTAAGTGTCACACTCCAGACAAAAGTCAACTGTGTCAAAACACTGGCAGCAAACGCTGCAACATGGATGGTTCACAAAAGGGTACTGATTCGCTCCGCCGGTCGTACTTTTTTTGGAAGAAACCACGCGTGCGCCCTTATTGCATAATGCATTTGTGTTTATTCAGCACGCGTATCTTGCATAAGTTAGCATGTAAGCGTTTTTCACCGTCTTTCTCGACACACGACAAATTCTGTATGAATTTCCTTGAGCTAATTTTAAATAAATTTGGCAGCTTATGTCTTATGTTGTGTGTGTGCATATAGTTAGGTCTATGCGAATAAAGAGAGTAATTTAGTTCTAAATAACAAGTTAGAAAAATGCATCACTAAGGAAAGGTGCTATTATGAGTGGTTTCTAAACGGAGGATAACTAACAGCGTACTAGTTTGTGCTTTTCTTGTCGAAATACTGAGGAACTGATATGTTAGCATTGTAACGTGAAAGTTGCCACCTGGCGTCTAATTTTTTAAAAACTAGGAAAGAAAGTTTAAATGTGCATAAGTATCGACATTAGGAATAGATTATTCTTTTGGTGACATGCCAGCCAAATACATTTTTTATGAGATCGCTGCTTTAAAGGGATTAAAAAATTTACTCTGAAAATGTGCAACCTACAAACCTAAAATTAAGAAAATCGTTTTCTGCATATATTGTAATTTAATATGTTGTATTACACACCATTAGCGCTATATAAAATGTTTTGACTATTAATTTTTATTTTAAAACGTTTTCTGCCACCCTGCATTTCATTTGAATTACGTTCTTTTAATCATACAGTGCAGAGTGGAGTGGAGAGATTTGGGCGGCTCTTAACGCCAAGGTCTTGGAAACCGGTGAGAGTGAAGCGAGGTGAGTATGGGGCAGCGCCGTAATGCCAGGGCGGAGGAAACGGAAGATCCCCGATAAAACCCGCCAACCAGCGGCATCGTCTGACACGATTCCCACATGCGAAAATCTGGGCGTGACCCTGCTGGTAACCGAACCAAGTTCGCCTAGGTGGGAGGTGTGTAATCTGACCACTATACCACCCCAGCACCTGTTTTATTGTAAAACTTTNAACCAAGTTCGCCTAGGTGGGAGGTGTGTAATCTGACCACTATACCACCCCAGCACCTGTTTTATTGTAAAACTTTCTATTTTTTATAAACGTGAATGCCAAAAGTACGCCAAATTTATCACATACACACAAAACACACACAAACACCCCTCCCCATAAACCTACACACACATATATATTTGTATATATATATAGACAGGATGGTCCGCCTAACGTCGACACCCCCAAAATTTCCGAAACGGCGAAATGCTGTTTTCNATATATATATATAGACAGGATGGTCCGCCTAACGTCGACACCCCCAAAATTTCCGAAACGGCGAAATGCTGTTTTCGCTATACAAAATTTCGGACGGGGGCAAGTAATTTGCCTCAAAGTGACTATTCGTAACATGTGCATGGACAGAAATAATTAAACCAAATATGATTTTTCCCCTGGAAAGAAACATTTATTTCAACAGCATCTGAAAGTACGTGCAAAGAGTAATTCAGTGATATAGCATATGCAATGGAAAGTAACACAGAAATGTCAAGAAATAATGAGCAAATATGATTAAGTTAGGTGGCTGGTAGCATGGGGCAGTGGACCTGCACCCACAGCTGATGGCAAGTAACACGCGTCGTGACTCATACTGGCGGGACCGCTTCTTTATAGCAGCATAGCACTTACCATAATAGGGCAAGGGGAACGGAATGCGATGTTGGACAAAGGAGAGCACCGCCGCAGCGGAGGGAAGACGGGCAATGTGAGTGCAAGCCTGATATAAATACATTACATTTTATTCAGATACCAATGTAATTCAGGAGATTTGTTTCCTAGTCGTAAACTGTATTAAGTAACGAGTGCGTACAGATACACAACAAAAATAGAACAAACCAACCTAAGGAGAAATGCAATCGCATCCACATGCATAGTACAAAAGAGCACAACTTTGGTTGAAACGCATCACATTAGGTCTTTTCACAGCATGTGGAGCTACACAAATGGTAGCTGTCGTTATGTGTAGACATTTGCGTGTACTAGCGAGCGACGAGCGGCCTGAAGTGTGTCTGGCGTAATGCCTCTGCAAGCTACCACAATGCGTTCCTGAATGTCTTCTGACGTAGTAGTAACCGTGTTGTACACCATATCTTTCAGTGTTCCCCACAGGAAAAAAATCGAGAGGTGTGGGTCGGGGGAGCGATCTGGCCATCTTGCAACACCACCACGCCCTAACCACCGGTTTGGAAACGTTTCATTTAACACTTGCCTCGCCACCAAAGCAAAATGAGCAGGACAACCATAATGCTGAAACCACAAATCACGACGTATGTCGAGCGGTATGTCTTACAGAAGTGCTGGTAAGGTCTCTCCGAGGAAATGGGCGTACGTACAGCCGATCATTGTCCCTTGAATGAAGTATGGCCCTATGGAGTAGTTTCCAACGATTCCACACCTCACATTCCCTTTCCACTGTCGCTGGTGCTCCACATGCCGGACCCAGTGCGGATTCTCCGTCACCCAGTAGTGCATATTTCGAACATTTACGCGCCCATGGTTTGTGGAAGTCGTTTCACCTGTAAATAGTATGTTCTTCAGGAAATTTCTGTTATACCTTACATGCATCAGAACAAACTTACAAAACCGAACACGCTGTTGGAAAACACCTTAATATAATGCCTAATTAAAAGCCACGTGAAATGAATGGACTTTCCGTTGGCGCAGTATCCGTAACACACTTGTCTTACTTATTCCTACGAACCCAGAAAGTTCTAGCGTACCAATGTGAGGGTTTGCATCGACACGTGCCAACACATCGTGTTAATGCGCCTCGCCCATAGCAGTCTTTCGTCGCATTCGTGTTGTGGAATTCCAATAACATCGTGACTAGAGACGTAAAGAGACGTGTGCAAATTATTCGTATCGTTTGCCGTGAGACGAGCGTATGATTAGGACGTTTTGCTTAGCATTTTTGTCACACTCAACGTAAATAAGTAGTGCGTCCAATTTTTCCTCATTCGTGAACTTCATGGCGTACGTACAGCCACACACTGCACTACCACTTACCACATCAGATTACGGGGACTGGTGTTGCGGTGCTATTAGGTAGCTGTCACGCCGGGATGAGCCACGGCACGTGTTGCTTGCTTACAGCTGTGAGTACACGTCCACTGCCCTATTCTACCGGCCCACCTAACTTAATCGTATTTGCACATCATTTCTTGACATTTCTGCGTTATTTTCCTTTGCATATGCCATATCACTGAATTTCTCTTTGCACTTACTTTCAGATGTTGTTGAAATAAATGAATTTTTCCAGGGGAAAAATTATATTTGGTTTCATTATTTCTGTCTATACACGTGTTACGAATAGTCACTTTGCGGCAAATTACGAGCCCCCCGTACGTAATATCATTTATCTAAAAAAGCATTTCGTAATCTGCAATCGTTCGGGAAATTTTGGAGGTGTCTACGTCAGGTGGACAATCCTGTGTGTGTGTGTGTTTATATATATATATATATATATATATATATATATATANCATAAATGTTAAAAACTAACAGAATTTAAAATAATCTTTTAACACAATAAATTGAAAAATCTAAGAAATGAATTTTTTATAATTTATAAACTAGTTTTTTTTAATAAGAATGGTCGATTACTAATTATAAATATAAATGATAGGAAATTTTTATTTTCTCTTAGACCACAAAGAAAATTTTCGTCTGCTTCTACTTTTACCTATATTTTACCATCTATCCATCATATTTTCCAAACAAAGTATGTTTCTGAATAGTACGTAAGTTGCGGCACAACTTAATTATAGAAGCTCATAAATAATTTAAGTTCTTCATGAACATAAATTATTAATCTCCCGTCAAATCACGGTGACGGATTAGACTCGGCATTAAAAAGGATAGGCTTCCTTGGCTAGGTTGGCTACAAATAGGATGAGAATGATCAGGATTGTCAAACTTCAAAAGGCGAATAGCCCCTAAAGATTACGATAGCCACGGCAAAATAGCGAGGAACCTGTTGTACGCGCCTACTGTCTTCTGGCACTAAGCACCGAGGGTGTAGCGAGAGTTGCCCACACACAGGGGTTACACATTTTTGTTAGCGGTAGGCAAGTAGGTAGGGCTTAAGGCAACAGTATTCCTTTCATTTTGGATTGATTTTTGTCCCACCGTAGTTTACTTTTCAGATTAAATATTTGACAACAATAGTTTTCAGAGTATAGAGAAGAACTTAACAGGCACTTCACTTTCAAATCCACAGTATTGGCCCATATTGTTTTTGTTGAATCTGTAACCTTAAAAAATATAAACTCATTATTTATTCTTTTTCAGTTTCACATGACAAAATACAGACTGAAATCATTCCATTCTGGTTTCAAGAATTCTGTAAAAAAAATTGTGTATATAATAATACAATTTGAATTTTAATATTAAATCTTAACGGTAAGTTATAAAGAAGAATAAACACACACACAATATGGCAAGGGTACCATCACCTTAACGCGAAGTCATTAGAGACGGAGTATGTTGCTGAGAAAAGCAGGAGCGGGGAAGGAGTCGGCCATGGCTTGTAGTAAGGAACCTTCCCAGTCTTCGCCTAAAGCAATTTCAGTAAACAATGTAAAGCCGAAATGAAGGTGGCCGGGCCGGGAATCGGACGCGTGTCCTCCCGAACGCGAGTCCAGTGATTAACCACGGCGTCACCAAGCTCGGTGTCCCTCAAGCTCATGCTCATTAAAATGTTCCTGCGATGTAGGCCCGTGACTGTCGCAATCCGCTCCACGCATTGTGAGCGCACTCAATTAGGTTCATAATTTAGTGATTTGGAGTTTGTACGTTTAAGCAAGACTGTAATATTCACAAGTTTCAATCGAACGAAGATTTTACAGCAGTTCAAGCTGCCGGTGAAGGAATTCTTTGTATTGGAGTGCGCTAAATTGTAAATTAACAGAGTGCAAATTCCTTTTAGTGAGTTTCTAGTTGACATGAACTTACAACTACGAGCATTAATGAAGATGGTTCTGGTAAACTTGCGTAAATAATATTTTTTGATACGTTTTCCAACTTTTCATGCAGGGCCAAGTTATGCGATGTATCTACTGTTTTGCTGACAAAAAAAAAAGGTATGCACGTGCTTATTATGTTGCACAGTCGACCAAATCAGCATAATTATTCAAGGTAATGGTGTTTTTAATTCGGCTTTCCTTCTTCTGTGTAATGGGCATATGGATGGAGGGGTAATAATTACAGTTCTCGTGGGACTGCGGGTTCAAGGTCATTGCTGGCACCAATCCACCGGCTCTTAGAATTGCAAAATCGTATTAATTTGTTTTGTGTACGAGATTATCGTGGGGAAATCTTGACTCACATTAAGTATTTACTCTTGACGTCATCGGTATCCAAGAGCAATTAACGAATTCAACAGCCATACGCAGAATGATGATTTTATCATGAGCAAAAATACTCTTAACTAAATATCTGAAAGTGCTCCTTTATCCTTGTCCATGACGGCACATAGTTCTGCTACTGCGCAATAAAACAAAACTTGCTCATGTTTTGTGGGAAGTACTAACGCGAACTGTATGAATCCCTCCCACTACACTTAAATTTAGATGAGCAGATACCGAACATCCAGATTTCTTGACGTACCACTGATTTAGCGTACTCTCCACATTATCATTTGGGTAAAAATGCTGAATAGATGCTTTTTTCGGTCTGATATAATTCTTTTTGAGAACATCCCTTCTTTTTCACTGACAGTTTATGTGAACAAGATATCAGGGATATATTTCTTCTAACACTGCGGTATATTTAACAGTACAGAAAACTCCAATACTGTAAAACTTAACATGAACTCCTGCATAAAGTACTACTAATTAAGATATTAACGATATTTTCCTCGTGGCAATCGATACGCGGATTGACCACTATAGTAAACAAATATTATAATAATGTTGCATATTTATTATTGCCTTCTCGCGTGTAACAGACACAGACAACTTAATGTGGCATGTGTTTTTCCGACAGTTTTGCATAAAAAAGTAAATATATCAGTAAGAAACGTTTACAAATAATGTATCAAAATTCAGTTTAGTAATATTTCACATAATACCTATTTCTTATTATACGTGCGGCTGTTTCAAAAGTTTAATGCAAAAAGTGTGAAGATACAGAGGACAGACTATATGTTTGTAGTCTTCATGAAACAGTGATGTAATAGAACGGCATCCGAGAATGATCTTCAACTTTATACACTTGTAATTTTTAACCTCTTCGGAACTTAAATTTGTTAGTTTTTGCTTTACGTATACCAGGTATGAACGTATTTTGTAGGACGTGCGATATTTCCAGTCCAATAGGTTTTTTTAAAACATTTAAATTTGTATTTTACACCAATATCCAAATGGCATATCTGCACAAAATAATAGTCAGCCCAGCCCGATGATGTCATATATGAAGCCTATTTCGCATCATTATTTAAGAGGAGGTAGTAAATAATCCGTATGCCATTGTGATCTTGACAGCATGCAAAGCTTTCTATGGCAGCAAGTACTACGACTTTGCCTATCTTAAAATTTAGGTTTATAGGTTTTCCCTTCTTGTGAAAAGGCACTGGAACTGTTCTTAATAAAATTCACACAGAAATTGGCCTTCGCAAAATCAATATTCTCATGACGCTAAACATTTAAACTGCAGTTTAACACCTTACGACATCAGTGGCAGCGATATCCTGGCGACGACAGTGAACCAATAAGGACCGCAGATGCTGCTGACAAAACCAGAGTCATGAAACTCGATGGGCCGGTAATAACCAGGAATTAATTTCCTAGTTCTTCCAGTTTTAAATATGACGTTACATCTTATTTAGGCCAGCGTAAAATGTTTTGAACTACGTAATTAATAAGCGAATCAGACTTGAGTGAACAGAATTTTATTAACTCAAAATTTAAAACATACCTATTTAATCAAAATAGATTTTACACAAAAGCGTGCAATCAATACAACAAACATATTTAAAACTTATAATAATAAAAACAGTAGTAATTCAGATTATAGTGAACAGGATCATGTGGTCGTACATTACTGGTGAATTCCTGATACCACAATTTAAAAAAAAAAGTTCACAGATATGTCTCTGTAAATTCTTTGTTTGATATCTACAGACCCTCTAAGATTATTATGCGTGGCACGAAAAATTTTGATCTCATGACGCCGAAATTTCAGGCGAGTTACATATCTCGTGAAAAGATAAAATACGTATAGTACTTACGTATTTAAATGTCTCGTGTGGTCATCAAATACGTTTACAAATTCGGAGAAAATTTCTAACAGGTCTGTCAATCAAACTGGCACAATTTCCTGTAACGAGATAAGGAGTTCGCAGCTAAAGGTTGGTAAAATTTATCCAAACCTTACATTTACGTATCAAAATTTTTTAAGCTCGCCTGGTCGATAAACGAAGCGTTTGCCAAGTAAGTTACCCCAATCGTATTTCCAACAAGCAATTGTATAATTCACCTGTAACATTGATTACGTATTTACGAAACATGCTGTGTCTGGCCCATGCCTTAAAAAAAAGGCGCGAATGCTCATCATAGCTGTACTGGTTGTTCGCTGTGAAACTGAGAGGGCAAGTTGTAGTTGCCTGGGCATACGTTTTAAGGCTCGTATTTCATGTCAGCAGGCTGACTGGGCAGAAATTTATAAACTACTGAATCAAACAAAATTTATATCGCGCAACCAAATTGATTTGCTTGTATGGGGCAATTAAATATTTTGCTGTTGAAACCAAATTATTTTGTGGTCCTTATTTGCCGTCCCAAACAAAGATTTGGTTGGTGCAACCCTAAAGATTTGTTTGGCTCTATACGTACATCAAAAAATTACAGTTAATATAAAAACAATTCTATGCCAGACCGGGACTCGAACTTAGACCAGCTGTTTACTAGCGCTACGCTTTAGCAAACTCGTTTAAACTGACTACTGATAAATACGAAATGTTTTTTAATAAATTAATTTCAAATACTGGACAACGTGAGTAAATGAATATTTCAAGTTTTACATCTTTACTTTTTAGTTTCCTGTTGAACGTATTTTATTAGGAAGTTTACACCATTATTGAGGTTCAATAAATGCACCAACAAACACCGTAACTATCCGAATTGTCGCAAGAAATGCAAACAAGTTCTCAAACTATAGTTTCGAACGAAGGAAATCAAGTGGGTGGCCAAACAAATGTATACAATTAATTCAACAAAATATTTTGTTGACGGTGTAATTTATTTTGGCGCAACACAAAGGTTTTGTTAGTTCAAGCGTGTATTTTGTTAGATAAACAAAATTAAATCTGTTCCTTTTGAAGTTTTGTTTACTCAAAAAAAAATATTTTTTGTTGGAGCAATTAAACCTATTTTTGGTCCTATACAAAAGATTGAGTAGTCAATTTCCAAAGCGTTTCTTGTCCAGAAATACGAAAATTACCAATAAGAGCCATGTTGGTTCCTTCCTAGCATTTGATATGGAATGACAAATGTTTTATATGTCCACAACAGCGCGAAGACCATTTAAACGCAAGTTAAAAATTCATTCCATTTACAACGTAGCACATCAGTAATATCCGTACCAAAGTTCGTACAGCCACATTAAGAAATACACTCCATATACATTTTTTTTTTACTGTTTCCCGTCAATAAATGCACACAGACTAGAAACCCTTTGGAAATGGACCACTCAATTATTTTGTGGCTGTTCTCTCAATGCAATGGTTCACAAATCGGTGGTGTGCTCAGGAGCGTCATTCTCATTCAGTTTCTCGCTTATCGGGGAGCCCATTTACATGGGCATCGCTAGCCGGGCGTAGCGGAGTCGACGATATCCTGATAGAGGCTGTTCGCGGTAAACTGAGCAATTTTGAAAGCCCGGCTTAAGACCTAATTGTATGCACGTTGTGCATTCTTCCGCCTTACGTAAAATGAACATGGCAACGGGCCTCGCCCTTTTATTCAAGCATCGGTCAAGTGATACTGTGAAATTATTAGAAAATCTGTCAATTTTTACGTTTCGTTGCATTAAAAAAAAAAACAGGAAGCTAAAGAAATAATTTAAGTGTTCGAAAAAGGTTAACTTACACTTTTTTTCCATGTAAAGATCTGGAACTACTTTCTCTTCATCGTTACCAACTTTACTGAGCGCATGTCACTCAGAGTGTCCATTAAAATATATGCATGCAGGAGTAGTGACTTTTTTCTAAAGTTGATTTCAAAAAGTGCTCACTTTATCGCGAACAGCCTTCAGGCAAGTGAACATTACACCTCGTGCCACGGCAACTTCCACTCTGCTTATTGTTTCAGCGACGTAAATCAGCTCCCGACAAGCGGAGAAGTGCAATGAGAATCGCGCCCCAGCTGACGTCTCGACAGACAGTATATAAGTACGAGGAGACGAAATAGCGGGGCGGTTCCTTTGATGTAGCGGCACCATTCCTCTGATTGGTTGCGCGAGGTTCTGGGAACGGGCCGCGTGGCCGGTTGGCTACTGCAGAAGATTCCCACTTGTCTGGGCTACCAGCTGGTGAGTAGACTACCAGGTGGTGATGGGCGAACGGCGTTCCAACATCTTGCTGGCCAATGACGCCATTATGAAGACGTGAGCGGCTGGAGTTCGCGGTACAAGCGGGAGTTTCAACTGGTCATGATAATAAAAAATCAATATTTTGTATTTTACGAAATACTGCTCAACTTGTAGTCATTACTTACAAATGCTATTTCCTCGCACACAAATATTATAGACCTTATATTTTTTGGAAAATGGTATGTAAAAATCAAAATTTTAGTGTTTTTGGGAAGTACAATTAATGAAAAGAAACAAACTTACCTAAAATATATAATTCACATTAAAATAAGATACCATGTTTTACTTCAAATAATATTTAAAATCACGATATGAAATGTATTCGCAATTTTTAAAAATTGCTTAAATGAGGAAATGTTTGCTAATTTTTTTTTTGTAGCAGTCTTATGATTTTTAGTTAAATAAATTTTGCGAAAAATACCTTAAAATGAAATAAGGAATTACCTTTTAGCCGCCCTTGTTAAATTTTCTGTAAATTTTCTTGTTTACTTCATTTGTACGTTACCGAAACACCAAAAATTACGATTCTGACATGCCATGTGGCAGAAAATAAGTGGTATAATTTTTTTTATGAGAGGAAAGAGTACCTACGAGCAGTGTCTTCAAGGTGATCAGTATTTCGTAAAAATATAAAATTATTAATATTTTTGGTCATCAGCGCCCGTAAGTACGCTGGTGACCTCAGCGACGTCGGCCACGGAAGTGTTTGGTCTATTCGCGGTTTCTTCACACTTTTTGAAACAAAAGTTTGAAAATTCATCCTCTATATGATGTGTTTGGTTGTCTCCTAAATATGTCGCTCATTACAAGCGTTTTATACATGAGTTAACATCAAAGTACCTTATTTTTAGTTAAATTGAACTTTTACTTATATTCTATCTACAGATTATAATATTTAATTTGTAATTAATACGAACAAAAACAGGGAGAAAATAGGTGTGTTGGTAACGCCTAGTAAGAAATAGTCCTTATGCAAAATAATATTGCAATGAGTGCGCACGAATCGGGTGCGTTGTTCCTTTGGTGAAATTTTCGTTACTTGGTTAAGAGGCTTTATCACATCTTATATGGAAATTAATTGTTTAAGTGTCATAACAGAAGAGTCGGGGCCTTTACTGAAAATGTTCCATTATAGAAGAATTAAATTTCATGGTTCTGTGCAAATATTTGTACCCGATTGTTGATAGGTGTTCCCTGGTTATCGTTAAAAGGTGGGAATTAACTAATATGCAGTATTTTGTATTAAGTTTATTGTGGCCTAAATACGGGTTAATAGTTCATATATTATGTCTTAAATGATGGGCAAACTAATTAGCTAAGCTTCTATTGTTGCATTTTTCATTAAATTCTCCTAAATTCGATCCAGGAAGGAATAAATAAGAAATACAATATGGTAGGCGACGCGGGCTCTTAGGCTGTGTTTGCATGAGGCGGAGGAATATCCTGGAAGTAGAACTTTAGCAAGGCTTAATAGAAGTTGGAATAGACCGTGAACGGACTATAGTTGGTGAGGAAGAATGCGGCTCGTTAACGGCTGTCGCGTGCGATGACGCCCCCGCAGATGAGCGAGCGTATGTGGAGCGGGTCAGCCGACACGCGAGGGCGACCCAAGTTCAGAGGGCGGCTGGCTCTGCCAGAGCGTAGGTAGAACGACCGATGTGGGTCGACGGCATCTCTGCGGCGATTATGGCAGTGGCCTGACCCCGCTTATACGTGTCACGGCCCCCTTTGTGTTCCTATCTACTACCGTTGGTATTTAATTAAGTGCATCGTACGTCGCGTATAATTACACACTATCGAATTCAGCATCGTGACATACAGGCAGTTCCACAACTGTTCGGCGCTGCTCACATTTTGTTAATTCCTTATTCATACGCTTCGGTGTCGTTAAAATAACGCCATGTTTCTGATAGTTAAATGAACTGTTTTTTGTCTTTCGTTTAACCAAAAAAAAAAAACGCATATTCCAGGTTTCTTATTTTGTTAACTAAAAACAAGTTTATCTTTTGCACAAAAACTTAACACAAAATACAAAAGAGAAGAAGGGAAGTGGCACTTTTCTACGGCGTCACATTGTCATTCATACAAGTGACACAACTAATGAATTGAACCCACAAAATATAATTTCTAATATCTTGTGGAGTAGCTTTTGGTTATGATAACTGCTTTGCATCTGCGCTGCTTGAAGTTGCCTGGTTTCTCACACCCTTCGCGACAGATAAGATACATTTCTACTGTGTACCCGATACTTCACAAATACCCAGAGATGTTAAACGGGGTTGAGGCCGGTAAAGTGAGGATGAGTTTTTAATAGTTTTGAAATGTTCCAAATTAACCATTATTTATTAATACCAGCTGTATGTTTTAGGTCGTTGTCATGTTGAAAAATGTAGGAAGGTAACATTTCTAATTTTCCTGAATTTAAATTGGCATTCTTCTTTAGAATGAAATCATACACAAACTTGTCAATTGCACCATCAAACAACTGAATATTCGCTACTCCTATCGTAGACATTAAACCCCCAGACCACACATGAATCTCCCCCATGTTTAACTGTGGGTAATTTACTGATAACGTCATTGGCCGTATTAGCTCTCCATGCCCTGTGGACACCATCCGAACCAAAAAGGTTCATTTCAGTCTCATCTCACCACATGACATTGTTCCAAAACTCCTGGTTGTTATTTAGGTGCTCTTTAGTGGATTGCAGTCTTGCAGCACGGTTCTTCTTAGTGAAATAAGGAGGGGGTGGCTGAGCGGTTAGACTGCTCGCCTCCCACCAAGGCAAACAGAGCTCAATCCCCTGCCGAGGGTCACTCTCGGATTTTCGCAAGTGGGAATCGTGCCGAACGATACCGCTGGTTGGGGATCTCCCGTTTACCCCGCCTTTGCATTACGGCGTTGCTCCGTTGTCACCTCATTTCACTCTTATCGGCTCTCAAGAACTCGTTGTTAAGAGACGCCTTATTCTCTCACCTTAACAACTGAAATAGAGCCACTTCCATCCTACCCTGCCATTATAGTCATGCCTAAGTACTAAGTAATACTTGGCGAACGTTCTCAAACCACNAGCCACTTCCATCCTACCCTGCCATTATAGTCATGCCTAAGTACTAAGTAATACTTGGCGAACGTTCTCAAACCACAAACACACACATACATATAACACACATACACACTCGTAGCAATTTCAATTTAGGCTCGTAGTTAGGAGCTCTTGTACGGGGACTGAATTTTATTCGCAGCAAAATTACTCATTCTTCCTGGGGACACAGACGTTTCTGTTTAGGCATTCTTGGTATGCCCCTAAATGTTCCTTGATATTTAAATTTATTTGCATGCGAACTGTTTCGCTGCGATCCTTATTCACGATTTGTCCTTTCTTATAACCCTTTCAGACCCACTTTAATTTACAGTTTCAGGTGCTGCAAACAAAAAAAAATTTATGAAACGTGCTGTACTTAAGTCGACACAACACTTGTTTCGTTGTCACAGCCAATGGGCTGTAGGCTATATGATCGGTTACGGTTATATGAGCCAATTGCGACAGGTCATAAGACGGTTTGCGAATCATTTACCCACAGGTAAGATCAATGGTCATTGAGCTTCTCAGTGTGCAGTACAGACAAAAAATTACATAAATTAGCGTAATATACACAACTGTGTACACTGGGTCTGAAAGGAAAGTCTTATAAGCGATTAATTTACAAATTTGTCTCTTTCGGCTCGGAACCAAGTTCCTGGCCCTGAGAACCCATTTTCTTGAGATCAGTGCAGGTTGTTTGCGAAACAGAAACAACGAATTATACGCACACACGTCCCACATCTGTTTTCGCCACACTGAAGTCCATCGTATTACTAAATATGTACTGGTGTAGCAAAATGACCTTCGTGTGGGGTTACAAATAGTTTCTATTTTACTTCTCAGGAACTGTGTTTCAAAGTAAATATTTTGTTTACAAGGTTTGTATATTTTGCTCNAATAGTTTCTATTTTACTTCTCAGGAACTGTGTTTCAAAGTAAATATTTTGTTTACAAGGTTTGTATATTTTGCTCTTATCTGTAATATACACAACTTAAATACAATTNTCAAAGTAAATATTTTGTTTACAAGGTTTGTATATTTTGCTCCTATCTGTAATATACACAACTTAAATACAATGATTTTAATAACCTGATGGTAAAATATAGTATTTTATTATGGCTGAGGCTGTGCATAGATAAAAAGCGACATACTATTTGCAGAATTCAATAAATTCAGAAAGTAATGTAATGAAATATTTTGGCCGATACAATTACCACTTGGAGTAATCACCTCCTATAATTATTTCTTTAATCTACCAAGGATAACCTCTATTCTAATATAGTAAATAAGGAGGTTTGATAGTTCATATTGAAGAACTCGACTTGTTTTGCGTATAATGGAGTCAAAAAATCGCTAGGTTAAAACTATCTTCACTGCAGCCAGCTGGGGTCGATCCCTTGACCTTCCGAATGCGAGACACACTTTCCCAAACAGGTGCGGCCACAGTGGATGTAGATGCACGCCCGGACGCAGACGATGCTGAAGGAAATCCGCAGGACGCATATTTGGGCTTCTATGGAAGTCAGCACTGGTGGACGATGTGTCGCGGGACAATTTTTCATCACGTGGGTACACAGAAACAAAGAATATTCGAGCACAGAAAAAACTGTTATGCTCTTAATTGAAGGACGCACGAGAACATTTCCATATCGGTTACACCAAAACAAAGAGGCGTTTCAACGTATTATGTTGAAACCACTGAAACCAGTTGTTTTTGTTATAATATTTTTAAAACATATATATCATAGCGGTGCTACAAAACGTTGTTTAGGCCTAAATGCTATAAATCGGGGCCGTTATTGTCAATATCGGAGTCGCGAAATATAATATTTTACTCTACAGAACTAAATTTGTTATTTGATTTTTATAGATATTGAGTTATCTCAAACATAAAAGTAATTAAGGTGTAGGCTAATCCTCATATTCCAATATGCCCACGAATTAGCTATACGTTGAAGGTAATTATCATACATAAACACACGTAATTGTAAAAAAAAATTAAGTTTTATAATCATGTAGGATGTTTGCCACTATTTTTCAGGATAGAAAATGAAAACAAGACCCAAATTTAACAAATCTAAATTTTGCAAATAAATTTAATCTTAAGTTAGTTTAAGTCATTAATTTTACACAACATTTAATTAACGCATGTACACATAAATGTATACGGCCCTGAAACTATTAAATTTCACCTCTTTTTATTTAAACTATATTCACTAAAAGTAATATTAACTTATAAAATAGGTTGTTTACGGTTAATTGAGCACTTTTGGAAGCCTTGATTAGGATCTACTTTTACTACTAATTTTGTACCTTTTGCCAGATATGAATTTAACATTGGCATGTGTCTGACTACTTTATTAATGCGCCATCCAAAACAAACATTGGACTTGTAAGAAAATATAAATGTGTTACTAAAATGAAAATCCATAGTATAATGTGTATAAAAAGAGAACTTTATCTTCACTGGAAATAAATGTAACATTACACTGGCAATACAACGCCAAGTGTTAAGAACTGTTTTTATTAATTATCTACCAACCTAACTAGGAGCCTACATACTAGTGTATAATTAAGTATATACGTAGTTATGAGCAGTGCTTTTTTCCTCGTATTGTGTTGCTGCACATGTGTCGACACGCGAAAGCTCGTGGCTCAGACACAGAGTAGATAAGTGCACAGTAGCGAAGCAGCGCGGCGGTTACTTTGATGTAGGCGCGCCCATTCTCAGATTAGCTGCACGTTTGCATGCTGCGAAAGGTTCAATAGTAAGTCTTTGTCTTGAATATGGTTTCAATAAATACGTTTTCAGAGGATAGGCATCATCACCCAACAGAACATAGGGTGCTGAAATGTCGGTTGATGGAATGTTTTCATTCTCTGGTATGTTTAAAGTTTTTGCTTCAAACCGTTGATAAACATTTGAATCTGAAAAGGTTCCCCCATCAACTTTGCTTACCGTAAGACCCAACTTCAACAACAATGAACTTGTAATTTGCATTAGTTATTCCCTGCAATACAACATAAAAATAGCCCTTATAGTTGAAATATATCGACCCTGTTTGTTTGGGGCATTTCATGCGAATATGTTTCCCGTCTATACAACCGATGCAAGTGGGGAAATTCCATTTGTTGTAGAAGTCACTTGCGATGGTTTTCCATTCCTCTGTAGTAGGCAAAGACATATGTATAACGCAGAAGCACTCCCATATAGCTTGGCATGTTTCGTAAACTATGTTTCGAATAGCGCAATGTGAAATTCTGTAGGAGAAGCTTAGTACTCGAAATGACATCCCAGTTGATAGAAATCTGTAATAAGAAACAACTACTATACAATAAATCAACATATCCATTAAAACAATAATTCAAAACACTAAAATTACACATGGTTACAATTAAAAACTTAGATCAATTGTTTTTCTGTCACTAATTCCAGGTGAAGCAGCCAAAACTAGGTGGCGAGGTTCGAGAGACACGTTTCGCAAGGAATTGAGCACAAAATCCTAAAAAACGGAGTGGAGACGAGGGAGGGATCACCAAAGAGTGTAAGTGGGCCTATTTCAAAAGCATGGAGTTTTTGAAGGACCAATTTCAAAAACGACAATTGCAGGGTAATGTCCCGAGCGAGACAACATTTCATAAAGACACCCAGAATTCAACTACTACTTGTTCCCCTGATCCCACTGAAAACGAACCAGAATCACAAACAGAAACTCTCGAATCACCTCAGAACACAACGAATGAAACTACGCCACCACAAAACTTTGCTGCTCCTCAGAAAAAAATTGCCAAGATGAATAATGCCAATGTGGTTAAAAAATTGACNGAGTTTGCGGCCATATTTGAGAAAAGTACCAGAAGAAAGAAAAATGTTTGTGAGGACTAAACTCCAACAAGTGTTTTGCAAAGAGGATTTTGGGGGGGGTGGGGTGGTTCAGAGGTCAACATACACTACAGCCAGTCCACCATCCAACCCCTAACTATGGCGTTTCCGCATGTGGTTCATCGACGAGCGATAGTTGGGTAAGTGGTTCACAAGTGGAAACTCCACTGAGTACTCCTCAACATGAAGACCTTGCTTCGTTCTTTTCAAATGTAACGCCTAACGATATAAATTAAAAATGCAAGTGCCATTTGTTCACTTTTGCTGCGTATTTCATTTCACTTGTTTGTACTTTCATTTTTGAATATTTCGAATTTCCATTGAATTAAATAACTGAATACATTGTTAAACTTTTTCTTACCTTAAAGTTACAGCCAGTCTTTGTTTTGCCGAAATACATTCACGAAAATTGGATAAATTTTTGATGCTTTCTTCTATCCCCTTCAGTATGTATTCCAATTTTGCTGGTCTCATCCTGTAATACTCGAAAAACTTTTCCGGTTGGTCCCACAATTCGTGAAATAACATTTGAAACTCTCCTTTGTAGTCTCTACTAGAAAATAACTGGTTGACATGAGTGTTTTTTCCACCATTTAACAACAATAACTTTATAACGGATTTTCAAGAAAATAACATTCATGAAGTTCGTCCATCTTTGCTGGGCGGCAGAAACGTACTGACTATCAGAATATCAGAAAACGCGCTCAGTGTAACGGCCTTGTTCTGACGAGGATTTCGGACGTACTCGTCCGAACACATTTTCGTCAGAACTCGCATTTATAGTAACCGTAGCCTTAACTAGCCTGTCTCTTCGCGCCGCGGCACGGCATGAGAAAGCCTCACTCGTCGGCCGCGGGGCTCACCACCGGAAAACTTGACTCGAGCAGCAGCCGGCAGTGGCCGCGGGCAGTCCCGTAACGAGACCCCCCCGACACGGCGCGTCCTGGTCCCGTGAGGTCACTTCACATTTCCCACATCTCCATTTCCTCCCTCCGCCAGCCCCTAGGTCACTCACCCGGGAAGATGGACCAGCTTGTCACAGCAGTTGCGTGGCCCAGCGGTGATGTATGGGCCTCGAGGGCAGGTGAACGGTGGCGAAATCAACAGCGCTCGGTGGCCACGCATGTGGCCCATCCTAGGCGCCACGTCTTTTTCTCTTTCAAAGAGTGCATAGCGACGAGATATATTCCCCCCGCTTTTGAGGCACAGCGATACGGTCAACAATAACACGCGCAAGGCGCTGAACTCGCATGTAGTGCTTCCGCTGTTACACTTTCCTGTGCAAATGAGATATGTAGCAGTGGAATTTTATTACATTCGATGAAATCTCACAAATTAAACTATGAATGTACTGTTTAATTTTTCTTCTACCTATTAAAAAAACTGCGTGGGATAGTTCTAAAATGTGATTTTTAACCATTTTCATGATTCTTTCTTTTAGAATAAACTTAATATTAATTAAAAAGGAATGGACTTAGATAATTGCAAAATGTCGTATTCCCATGACATTTATTTTCTGAGATACGCGTAAGCGTGCTAACAATGAATGTACAGATAATATAATCTCAAGGCAACTGCCTACCGGCTGGCAGCTGCGACATTTTAATAGGAAATCCCATGTTAAGGAAATTTCGCCTCAGCGCGGTAATTTTAAAGATATGCGTTTAAAAAAAATTAATTTTTTGCGAATTTTTTAAGGAGATGATTCTTACGAGCGGATATTTTCAATATAGTTAGGCAATAATACAGGACAACTGTTATCTTGCAAAATTTTACTTATGTAACAACAAAACTATGAACAATTTTCTTGCGAATGACGTATAGAAGAAACAGTTTTTGTTATTTGAAACCTTAGTCTGAACTGAAGGATATGTCAACTCTTACTCGAGAACCGGCGAAGGCACAGCTTTCTTTCAAAAACATACTTCAATGAGTTGAGCTAGGGGAAAGATTTGGGCGGCTCTTAACAGCGAGGTCTTGAGAGCCGATCATACTTGAATTAATTGGGATTTAGGATCACATGACAACAAATATTTAATAAGGGACTCCTCCCCCATTTTTTGTAATCTGTTCTTTATCATACGACCAAAGCTCTTACCAGCAAGTTATCCTGTTCTGAAAGAGAAAAAGATCTCTTTTACCATCAGCGCAAAGAAAAACCCCTTCAACGCTACGTTTAACAGCGAAACGCAAATATAGCGATGGTGATATTTTATATACTTAACTTGCCAGTATTCTTCAAAGACTTACGATGAGTGAATTGAGTAGAGCAGAATGAATATAAACTATACGGAAAGAAGATAGTAACTTTTTAAGCTGCTCATTTGAAACTACTGTGCTAAAGTTAGAGGTAATCCAATAAGTTAAGCGACTAGGCATATCATTCAGCTCTGCTGAAAAGAATATATTGGAAACCATCATGTATGACAGTCATATGAAATATGGTACAAAAGTAACATACAAATAATTTGCAATGTTTTTTGCAAACAAAGTAAATTTACAAATTTAATAATAATTTGACGAGTTAAACCTACTGCTTTGAGTAAATTAATTTTTCCTTCTGCTATGAAAAATTGTTTATGATGGAAATATAATATGTTTTTAATAATGTTTTAGCTTCGGTTTCTTATTATTACGTAATGAGATTTGAAATATCCACAGAAATACATGTTTACCGGAGGTGATATAGAATATTAGAAAAAAAAGTAGATAATCCAAAATTATCATTGGTTTTGAAATGTAGGGCTTTGTTAAGTAATGGCCCGCAAATTCATAAAACAAACGTTCTCTTGGTTATTCCATGCATAAGGACACCCGAATTTCGTGAAAAGATTTCACGACCAGTTGTATTTCATAAAACTTTAGCTCTGATCTACTATTGTTATTGGGTGATCTAGATGTTACGCGTCAAGTGTCTGCTCACGAATCAGAGACGTACTGTATCGGAGTAACTTAATTCTGATTGGCCAGTCAACTAAGAAAATGTCTTCTCACAGACGCACGCCACCAATAAGCAGAAGGAAACTGCTGGTACGCTCGTAGGGTATTGAAATCTAGCCTGTGCGGAAATATTTTCGCGAAATTCAGGTGTTTCTATCCATGCTCATATAAAACATAAGTGTATATATATTGGAATAACCAACACGATATTGAGAAATATGGAAATATTATGCAATTATTAATAAGTCTGTATTTATTGCAGTTATTTAGCTCATGCATTTTCCGATTACACAATTTATAATAATGTCACGGTATAGATTCCTTTATGTTTAACAAATAGTTAAAGATACAGGGCAACAATTTTCAAAGCAATAAGTGTCTGTAGCTACTATAGAGTTCAGTTAGTGAATGCTATGAGTCATGAGAACTGCTGTTTTTGATCAATAGAATATTTGCCAATAAATTGCAGCTAAACTACTGCATCAACTAAGAGTTGTAACTTGAACGGCATGGTTGTCCTTATTGTTTTAATACAGTAAACGTTGAATACCTAAAATACTTAACGCTAAACGGGATTTTTAGAGATATATTTGTATGTGGAAACAAAGTTACTTTATAAAAATGATATTAAAACCTTGCCGAAGAAGTAATTTTGGTGTTTGGAATTTAACAGAAACCCGAACTGAAGAACGACAAATCTGAACTGCACATTTTAATCTCATCACGTGGCAGTAATATAGATTTCCTGATTTGGAAGCAGAGACAGGGCGCTAGGGTATATAATCTGAATTCTCGCAGCTGATGCCCTGCCATTCCGGTTCGGTGGCAGCCAGTCAACTGGAAATAATTTGACAATAAAATGGTGCTCTGGTGCTCGTGAGTCGTCAGTTTCACCTGATAGTAGCCGTTTTGATTTTTTAACTTAGCTGTTTCTACAAAAATCTACGAATTTCCCAAAAATTTCAAAGGTAAATGTGGGAATTTCGAGGTATTATCGATTACATTTACATTAAATGGAGTACAGTTTCAACAAGTAGCCTTTGTTCAATCACTGGAGAGAATGTGAATAAAAAAAATTACATAGTTATACAATTTGAAAAAATAATAAAAGGATTGCTTTAAACTGTTATATCAACGACTTGCAAAATGTATTTCTGTTTAAGTGGTCTATTATTCCAGTCTGATCATTTATATGTTAAATTTAGTTAATATAAGGGATTTAGTTAGCATTCAACCTGGCGCCAATCACATTAAAGGTCTCTGGCAAAGGTATGAACTTGACCTTGAGCTCTCCGAAATTGAAAGTAGAAATTAAAAGATGCTTCCAATTATTCTAAAATCAGTGTATAAATAACATGTCTGGTGCAATGCATTTTACACGGAAGGGGCCACCTACTTTGGGAGTGCTCGGCATTCTTCGGCGTTTCGGCAGATGGCTGCTCATATACATTCGGGGGAGGGTGTGTCCTTTAGTTTTACCTCCACTTCACAAAATGCATTTCAATAGACTTTATTTTTGAATACTTCAAAGCTATCTCTTAAGTGGTTCTTCCACCGAGTATCAGTATAAAAGTTATGCCACATCGAGAACAGCTTTAAGACTGCGCGAGAGGTTCGACCTCGGAGGTCGGTCATGTTGGATATCAGTAAACTTGACCATGACCTTGGCTTTAACCCTAGGTGACGTTGACCTTGGCCTAAAAAATTTGGAAAATCGGGAAATATCATTAGAGAATCATTTTTAAACAATTACGATTATTTTAGTGAAATATAACTAAACATGATTAAAAATAACATTAAATTTTCAGTGCGTAATTTTACTTTGCAGACTTTTTGTTCTTGCTATTCACACAAGACCCCCAACACTCACTATTGCAACTCGCATTGCAATCTTAGTTTTTCATTCTTAATACATTATCCAGAAATCTGCTTGCACTTGTTAATAAACATAGCTTTTCATTGCCAACACAAATGGGTGAGAATACTTCAAGATATTTGCTATTATCCCTACTAGCCAATGTCAATATCGCAACCATTACACACAGAACATGCCATGTATATCGACCATATCAAACACACCAACCGTACAGATCATACCAACCGTAATGACCATAGCAATCATTACGACCACACCAACAATACTGACAATACTAACCATAAAAGCCATACTTACCGTACTCCTACGTTGATCATACAACCATATTGGCCATGTAAACCTAACCATACTGACCACTCCTGCCGTACCGATGCATACCATCCATACCATCCAAATACCGACTATATACCAACCCAACAGTACATCAGCCGTCTACAGACGATACCATAAACATACTACGAACTCGCCTCTCTCTTCAAAATTTTTGCCAGTTTTATACCTGCAGTAACATATGTGCTATTTGAACAAGCTGAATAGCTAAATGTTTACAGGGGCCACGGTGGCTGAGCGGTTAGACTGCTCGCCTCCCATCAAGGGAACCGGGTTTAATCCCCGGCTGGTTCTCTCCGAATTTTTGAAAGTGGGAATCGTGCCGGACGATGCCGCTGGTCGTTGGGTTTTCTCGGGGATCTTCCATTTCCTCCGCCCTTTCATTCCGGCGCTGCACCATACTCAACTCACTTCACCCTCATCCGCTCTCAAGACCTCGCTGTTAAGAGCCACCCAAATATCTTCCCTCACTAAATATTTACAGCACGGCATTTCAGGTTGTTGGAAATACGACACGGCATTCCAGCTGTACAATAAATAAAACACATTCCCTTTAAATGTAAATTTATTTGTCACATATTATGTACATCAGAATGTTACATCTCTTAGCTACAGGCAGTTCGTTGGTAATACCAAATTACATCATTCTATGTAACTCCTTCCCTTAAATATCTTGAATTATTGACGAAATTCCTTTCATTTGCGAATTATCTCAAACTGTTTGGAAAGTGATCGAAAACCTGAGTCCGTCACAACTATTTCGTTAGTGTCTTCGGAAAACACAATGCCACTGTTCTTGTTGTCTTCCCTTGTCAACATGGATTGCTTGCTGCATGTCAGTTGCACTGTCCATTGTTCTCTCGTATTTTGTGAACTTAGTACACAGTGTAGAAGCAGGAGTGAGAACACGTGCTGTCTCTCGGTAAACGAAGAAACACTCTCCTTACAAGACTTAACTCTACATTTTTGTAATTTTTTTTTTTTAAGAATTATTTATACATTAAAATTTGAAGAAATTTATTTTAAATGGGACAATGAGGGTTTTGAGGGGCTCCATCTCCTTAACGTCACTTTGGAGGTCCTTCCTCATATCCTGAGTTTTCTAGATCAGCTGAAGGCAATGCTGAAGTTGTGAACCCTGCTTTCAGCTCAATCCCGAACATGACTCGGTAGGGCAACCACTTTATCCCTGAATACAAAGTTCGATATTTCATAAAATGAAAATCACAGGCCATTTGACTAGTTCGTTGAGTTTATTATCTCATATCCATAAGGCGATGTTTTCAATGTCCTAATTGGCTCACTCTGCTGACTCCTGACTTTGACTGAATTTGTTTTCGTTGACTAGATTCGATTCAGGCCAAAGTGTAGTTGGTTCGTTCACGGCAGATTGAACAAACTGTCTGCCTTTGTTGCCGTGTAAGGTGCCAGGGGCTCCAAATGTCAATAATACGTCCGTTAGTCGGTTGGCTGCTCTTCGATGCTTGCGGTGCTCGTAGTAACAGAAACTAGTCAAATGATCCTCGTAGACCATAGAGAACTTCAACCTGAGTTGAGCTCGCGCCTGAGTGTCTATTAGGTCCATTTGATATGGGCTATTTTTCTCTGTGAAGAACTAGCTAGAAATCCAAGCCTTTTGACTCGAAAATCAAAACAGCAAAACTTTTCTAAACTAGCGAATTTGACTGCAGATATGACGAAACTGTTCCACTAAAACCAGTAAATTTCTACTTATTGTTTTATTTGTAGGTATTCACTGAATAAACAGCGATTTCTCCTGATTCGCGATGAAATACTTTTGCCTGGCACTAAAACCTCAGTCAGTACATTAAACTAATTTATCAGTGAGTAAAAACCCGTTAATTTGAGTTTCAGTTAAAATAATTCTACTAATTGAAATCACTGATTCAGCTTTAGTGTTTTATTTCTTTACTTTTCACGTTCATTCTTCAACACAGGTTTCTTAGTTTTAAAAATGTCTTAAAATTTTTAACGTTTTTATCGTCTCTACAAGTGAATATATTTCTAAGGTAGGTTTTGGTTATTGCATTTCAACCAAAATTTTATTATAAACGTCTCGGGTCATTGCACTTTAACGGCTCTATTTTTCACTCTCACAAGAGAGAATTTTGTCTAAAAACGCTTCATCAGCTCTCTCCCATTAGCCAATTGATTTTGACCCTCATTATTCGTTATAGAAACGGAAAAGTCATCGCATCTCAACCAAACATAATCAAAAATTGCGAAACCACTACAAGAAATGCTACTATAACTCACTCAAAGTTGTTGGAAAACACTACATTTGACTGAAGGAACTGTTATATTTTCAATTAGTTACAAGTTTTATTAGTTAAAACTAGTCGAAACTAGTTTTAACAAGTAAAACTTGTAACTAATTGAAAATATAAGTTCCTTCAGTCAAATTTAGTGTTTCCCAAGAACTTTGAGTGAGTTATAGTTTTTGTTAAAAGAATATATATATATATATACACACATACACATACACATACGGAAATTATTATTTCTTTACAAATTCGCCTAACCATCTGAAGTGAGTATGCACTTTATTTATAAATTACAATACAGTTCGTAAAATAATCAATAAGTAGTTTTTAGGAAATAAAAAAATGTCCTTAAAATCTACAACACAATTCAGGCACCAAGCAGGTTTGGGAGACTTTCTGTCAAATTACCGCAATCTCAGATTGAGACAGTTCACTCTCTATGGTAATCTAACAGAAGCAATGAAGCGTAAAGGACGTGCATAAAAGTGGAAAATTATAATAACCGTTATTATCCTCACCTGATGTATACGCGCGAAAATTCCAGCATTTAATAACGTCCCGAGGCGCCAATTACCACGAGTGTATCGTTCCTCTAATGCCCGCCAACCGTTACTCCCCATGATGAAACTTTCAGTGATGCATGGCGTTGTCGGGGAAGAAAAACATACAAGACATATCTTGTGGCATTGCTTGTTAAATCCGATCTTCAGTTTTGGCAGTAAACATCTTTCTCTTTTTGAATATTCAGAAGCCACCCTACATTATAACGGATTCAAATTCAAATGGTGATTTTCCAAAAAAATAATAATAATGATTTACGATGCCACCAGGGAATAACGGGGATTATAAAAAAGTAGGTCAGGTCAAGGCCAGTTTTTATGGTAGGCAGGAATAGCCGAGCGGTATATCAGATTTATAATATATGGTGTCTCATTTTTTATAAACTGAAATAAATTTGATAAATCAAAGCCAGCTGTATAAATCTGCGAGGAATTATCACAATTCGAGGTTGCGAAACCGTTGCAATTCTCAAACGCATAATAAGGGAGAAAGTGTTCGTTTTACCTAAGTATCAACATTAACTCATTTTGTCATTTGCTAGTGACATGACAGGCATTAGTAATAGCCATGGGGGTTATAGTTCATATACAACGTTGCCTTATGGTTTATTACGAAAGTAATGATTACTTGATCAAACACATACAAAATTCATAAACCATCCGAAAATCAAACCGAAACGTCTTGGAAAAAGCCGTTGCGATACATAGGCCTTCACCATAAGCTCCGGTAGGTGCAAATACTCTCGGTAATGAGTACGTATAAGTTACACTGTAGGATGTAGGATATGCTGACGTTAGAACAGTTTCCTCAAACGTTTTCGAAGTCGTTTACCAGGACGTCCACCTCAATTACGTGGATGACTGCAGGTTTGCTTATGGTACGAGGGTATTTGGTAAGGTAAAAGTTAGGGCGAGTAAGCGAAGAGATTTGAGATTTGGGTGGTTCTTAACATCGAGGTCTTGACAGCCGATGAGAGTGAAACGAGGTAAGTATGGAGCAGCGCCAGAATAAAAAGACGGGGGAAACGGACCAGCGGGACTGTCCGGCACGATTACCACATGCGAAGTAAAAGCTAGAATAAGTTTAATGTGTAAGCCAACACTTCTCTCCAACTGGACAACGGATAGTGTGGGGCGAAGGGAGGGGCTTCAGGTATTCTCAAACAACAAACTTTTAGATCATAAAATTTTATATTTTATACATTTATATAGAAATTCCCTCTTAAGTCGATTAAACAACTTTAAAAAATGAAAATACGAAAGTGGGCCGCTAAAATTAAATAATCCTTTCCTTGAAATACAGCCCTAAATCTATGGAATTCGAGATGAAATCTGCAAATTTTTAACGAAAAGATCACAATCAATTAAAATAAAACTGCTGTATTCTGATGTTCTGATTTAATTTTACGTAAACTCCTGACAGTATTAACGTATGAACTAACAGACTTGATAAACAGACCTACGAAACCAGCAATTGTAGTTGAATCGGAACCAAACGAAGAGGCGCAGAGGTAACGCACTGGACGTGCGTTCGAAAGGCTCCGGGTTCGATTCCTTGTACGATCATCCTGATTTCGAGTTCCAATGGTTTTCTAAAATCACTCGAGGTGAGTTCTGGGACGGTTCATATGAAGACCATGGCCGATTTCTCCTCCGTTCCTGATTTTCCCAACAACTGTTTCCCTTCCCAATGTCCTAGTTATCGACGAAACGCTAAGCGCAAATGAAAAAAAAAATAGATTGGTAAATGTGCAATACATAATTTATTAAGAGTGCCGGTTACTGTTAACATGGAGAACAAAGTGCCTGTCTACCAACTAGGTGGTTTTGGGTTGCACCACATGCGTGAGAGTAGGCATATGTGCGATTCTAAAACATCAATAGAACTAGTTTTCAGCGGTTGGCCGCAGTTGTAAATTATTCTCCAAATCACTAAAACTTCGACATGGAGGAAGCTGACATCCCAAAAGGTTCTACAAACGTTCGGGGAGCCGCAAATCAATTGACCAGCTAGGACGTCATGAAAGTGTTGAAACATGAAACCAGAGAAGTACGCGGGCCAGCGTTACCTTGCTGGAAACCCGCTCTTGAGCACTTAGCCGGTCTGGGGTGCGGGAGGTTCTGGGTTCGAATCCTAGGTAAGGCATGGCCGTTAGTTTAAGTTAGGTCATAATTTATTTTATAAGCCGTCCTCTGATAAGCCTTCAGGCATAACACCGGGGGACGTTAATAAGATCTTTCCACACCACACACTCAACTTGAACACTTAGCCAGCACATAGGGTATTTAGGCTGTTCACGATAGACTGAGAACTTTTGAAATCCCTGCTTGGGATGTTATTCTCTGATTACATTTTATCCTACCACCATATGTAAATTTAACATTGTCGAGGACTCGCCACTTTATTCATGCATCGGACACGTGAAATTGCACAATTATTAGAAATATAAATGTTTTACAAATTTGTTAATTCTTACACTTAAAAACATTAAAATAAAACAGAAAGAAATTAAATAACATCAACATCGACAAATTTTTACCCAAAACTTTTAATTAAACGTTAAGAAATGGAACTACTTTCCCTCTGTCGTTACTAACTTTACTAGGCACACGCCTGTTATTGTGCTCGTTAAAATATATGCAGATAGGGACAGTTACATTTCTCAATGGTTTACCGTGAACGGCCTTAAAAAAAATGTATTCCGCATACCGCTGTGCGTTAAGAGTTCCGCCTGCCTGGCGCTTGAACTGCATTGCAGAGTGTTTGAAATCCTGGTTTTTTGTCGATCGAAACTATTCAACGTACCCCCAGAATGTTTACCTACGAAAAGACATCATACCCCAGACAAGAACGGAATGGTACTCTAAAGTTAGCACGCATGTTGTTAATATTATTTTGTAGTCCTTCAATATAGTTAAAAACTTTTTTTCAGACTGCCGTATCTTAAAACACAATAGCTGGACGCAAGTCAAACAACGAAAGGAGCCTGTATTGAACTTTGCCGCAGACTTTCCATAAATAAAATAATAGGTTCACTGCTGAAAGTCCCATAGGTACACGCAGCACAACGGGAACATTGCACGCCTGTTCAGAGCCATGCGCGTAGCGGCGATGGGGCTCTTGTAGCGCGTGCAAGACGTTATGATTCAGTAAAGGCGGACAAGCCTAGCGAACAGCAGTGACGCGTTGGTATCCAGGCCAGGCGAAGAATCCCATACACATTACAGCAATAATAGTTTATTAAACATATCAGCGAAGTGTCAGCGGAGCTCCCCTCCAGGTGGCACGNTAGAACTTTTTAACCAATGTCTGAAAGCGGGTAGCTTCCCTGGAAGCTGGAAAAGAGGACTGCTAAAGATAATCTATAAAGGGGGAGGAAAGAACCCTAGATTAGCAAAGTCTTACAGGCCAATTACACTCTTGAGTGTAATGGGCAAAGTACTGGAACGCCTAGTGAACAGAAGGCTTATGGAATACCTTGACGTGGTGCAAGGTATCCATATGAGACAGTACGGGTTCATGAAGGGTAAAAGCACTGAGAAGGCTATAATTGACATGGTTAATCAAGTAAAGGACTATACGGAAGATTATGTTCTAGCTATCTCACTGGATATCTCGGGAGCTTTCGACAACGCCTGGTGGCCGCAAACTTTGTGGCAACTTCGGCTGTTGGAATGTCCTAAGAACATCTACATGTTGATCAGGGACTTCCTGAACGGAAGAACNGCCAGGAGGGGAGGTTTGGAGAGGAAAACGCCGGTTCCGCCGGGAACTTGTCAGTCTTGAGTACGATGGACGTCTTTTGCAATCCTTTGAGGAAAACGCCAGGCACTTGATGGAAATCTTGTTNCTGTCAGTCTTGAGTACGATGGACGTCTTTTGCAATCCTTTGAGGAAAACGCCAGGCACTTGATGGAAATCTTGTTGCTTGACGATTCTCTGATGGGGGAAAATGATTACCATCGAGATGTAAGAGAAAACTCGGAGGTGGAGATCAGGACTGAGGACACGGCGCCCTTCTCTCTGGAGGAGTTAAACCTAGTTGTCCGCAGAATCAAGCTAAAGAAAGCGCCAGGGTTGGATGGCCTGACTGGAGAAATGCCACTCCGAGCTTATCCAGGTTGGCCTGCCCACAAACAAGGAGGCACTTCTGAGCTTACTCAAGGAGTGCTTCTGGAGAAGGGGGGAAACATTCGACCCGTCCCAGATCTTCAAGGATGCCGTCCACACGTACTAGAGGCGTACCTTTGATCATAGTAAGTCCTTCACGGGGTACACTGTGGTCAGGTACTAGCCCTTCATTTCGGTCAGCTCCTTACAAAAATACCGGATGTGACAAACCCTGATGCGACACCATTTCCTGGATAAGACTTGTTCTTGTAACANAGCTCCTTACAAAAATACCGGATGTGACAAACCCTGATGCGACACCATTTCCTGGATAAGACTTGTTCTTGTAACAGGAAAGCCCCATAGATAACGATCCCAGTGATGGCCAAGGAACGAAATTTGGATGATGGAAGGATCTGACGAAGATCTTAAGGAATGGACTGACCGGAAGGTCTTAGAACGGTAGTGAGTGAGTGTGTGTGTAAATGAGACGAGCGATGAAAGTCTGCTTACCAGTTGCTCCCCAAATCTAAGTCTTAATGCAGCCCTGGAACACTGGGCCAAGAATGTGCTAAGGGTATGCCGCCATGCTTAATGTTTCCGTGAAAGAAGTACAATCGCGAGCGTGAATAGGTATAAGTGTTTTAAAAAGTGAGTATTTAGATTTGTGTTTTAAATTCATTTCGGACCAGCATGGCGGATTTCAAAATTCAAAGTTCCCGGCGTTGCCCTGCGAACGAAAAGAGCTGATTTAGATCTTGCTTGCGGGAGATAAAGTACAGTAGAAAGAAGCGCTCCAGGTATAACCTTTAAATAGGTATCAGCAACCTGGAGGGGAGGTTTGGTGAGACCAGCGCTGGTTCCACCGGGAACTTTGTCAGTCTGTCATGTCTGTGGACCCACGCCGAGATGAAGCCATCAAGATGCAGCTTGGCGTGCCGCTCGTCGCCTTCCGACTCACCACTCAGCATCAGGTGACTGTACCATTCAGGTTAGTCATATCTTGTAATTGATTAGGACCTCCCTCACCAATAGCTTATAATTACGGTAACTCCGAAAAAGTGTATTAAATATCTGTTCTGTCTTCATAATTAACTTCAGCTNGCCAATAGCTTATAATTACGGTAACTCCGAAAAAGTGTATTAAATATCTGTTCTGTCTTCATAATTAACTTCAGCTCTTCCCTCATAATAGTATAAACCTTCCATAGTCCCTAGACACAAGTTTAAAATGTTAGAAACATAACACAGTGTAACGCTTATAGTTCCCGCGTTTCTCGGCCAAAAAAAGGAGAAAAATGATGCAGGCAGGCAGGACCTTTAATGACTCTCACGTCATTATCAGTGGTGGACGACGATCCTAAGGGAAACCTCTCAGACGATCACGCCAATAGTAGAGGACGTGTGCGGTTCCTCCGAGAGAAGGATTTAGTTTCAGATACCAAATAAATGTACTAGAAAAATATTTGTTTGCACTGAAGAATAGTTTCTTCACTCAACTAATCTGTTCTTGCTCCAAACGTATTAATTCGTTCCCCTGAACCAAATAAAGCATTTAAAAATAGTTTGTTGAGCCAAATATTTGCTGAATCGGTTGTTCCGACATCATCTAGGCACTTAGTTCCTACAGCCATTTTACAAGAACGTTGAACTGATAAGTTTGGTTGTCGCAAACATAATAAATATAACGGTAAAACTATATTAATTCTCTGTTTAGAGTGAATAAGTAATTGATTAGTTGGGACAATCTGATATTTCTAATATTACATATTTTGGGGTGGCAACAAAATACGCTTTGTCCAGCACCAGAATTTATTTGGTTGGCCGCAGTGTAATCGGGTCATTTGATTACCTTAGTTTCAAATTACTGCTTCAGAGCTTGTTTATAATTTATATTACAATCAGGGTAATAACTGCGCTTATCAATATCTTTATTGATGCATAACAATGACACAAACAATCCTAATAAACAACTTTCAACAGAACACAAACAAAAAGTAAAGCTATTAAAACTTGAATATAAATTATCTATTGATGTAAATTCCATGCGTTAGGCACTACATGAACAGATAAAGATACCGTCGACACAAACAGACACACTGGACGAAGACGCTAAGACGTAGCTTTATGGTACTTGGATTCCGGGTTCAAATCAAGATGCTGCTATCAATTTTTTACATAACTGAAACACTTATAAACAGCCATTCAAATATTTAATTGCACCAAACAAATCTTACGAGTTTAGGGCAATCAAATAAGAACAAAAAATACAGGTTCTAGAAACAAAATATTCAATTGCCACTATACGAAAATTAATTTGAGCGCGCCAAACAAATTTGGTTTTAGTCAACGAAACCATTTTCTCTGTGTGTAAAGTGATGCAGGGATTGCAATGCCCAATCGCGATTCGCCGCATTCCACGTTGTTCCCTTTTGTCACCACTGCAAACAAAAATGTACGATGTTGAGGTGTTAAATAGCACGACACGGGAAGGTCGTCAGGAATGCAGGTTTGCCTATGGTTTGCTCATGGTAGATATGCTGTGCCCAAGTGAAGCTGTCATGTGTCGCCGGATGATGTACAATGAAGCCGCTGACTCTGTTCGTGCCTGTCTGACACTCAAATGGTCCTCCCTCCTGGCGGCCTGTCAGGATCGTTCAGAAACTTTCCGCTGTGTACCATCACATTCACGTGTTAGCTGCTTCCAACACGTTGTGACCGTGAAGTCTTGAAGGTTTGAATGACGAGAATTTCGCTGCACCGTCCACTCTTGTCATTTGCAGTCATATTAAATGTTTTCTCTCAAACTCCAGCAATTGTTTGCTTGGCTGTATGCTACGCCTTCTGTTGTTCATTTATCACGCCAGGTAAGTAGTGTGGGGTCTACATAACATGTAGGTACTTGTCTGTCAATATACACCTCACGAAGAGTGACTGCAGCACTTTTGCATGACGTACGTGAGTTCGCCATCACAAGTAGCCTAATTTTTCCCCTTATATTCCTTCGACACGTCTGTCTGTTTATCAATATTCACTGTTGCCGAATAATTCTCACGGAGTGCCTAAATTGTTATGCACAGAGTGTACATAAATATCTACATTGTATATTTTCTAATTATTAATTTAGTTTAACGGGAAAATAAGAACGTGTTACACTTAAAATAATATCACTGTATTGTGATCTGCAGGTGTCTGATCACCTAGTGCCTGTACATTATAGTAGAAACTGTGGTTGCGTGGTGGTGTTCCAATATGCAGTGTACTTTTAAGTGTGTTATTATGTAACCCTCCCGAAATTTACGTTGATTGTTCATACGCCTAGGATTATTGGATGAACTACAAAGGTAAGGTGTACGGAATGACTCAAGCGCTAGTCTGACTCCAACCATCTCATATAACACCTTGTACTTTCCCCTCGTGTATTATTTATTTTATTCTGCTATCATTGGACCGCGGAGGTGTAGTGGTTAGACTACTCGCCCCTCACCAACGCGAATCAGGCTCGATTCCCGGATTTTCGCATGTAGGAATCGTGTCAGACGATGCCGCTGGTCGACGGTTTTTCTCAGGGATCTCCGGTTCCCCCATCCCTTCCATTTCAGCGTTGCTGTACACTTATTTCGCTTCACCCTCGACGGCTCTCAAGACCGCGATGTTAAGAGCCGCTTAAATCTCTTCACTCTGCTACCTCCTGTAGAGAGTCTAACCAGTGAACTTTCAGCCAACTACCATCTCGAGTTTAACCACAATCTACCCTGGGCTGCGGACCGGCGTCCGACCAAATTCACAGTGGCGAATTCGACGATAGCGGAATTTTTGCTCACAATTGTACTGCAGAGTGAAACGTAGAGGTTGCGTGCAGCGGTTGCGACCGCGAGCACTCTGGGCCAGGACGAGATGCCGGCGGCGTGATGCGCTACAGTTTCCCAAGAATCGGGTTTCCGCGACCTTGAGACACCTGGACGCGACGCCGCCGCCGCGGAAAACACGTCTTACGAAAGCTGGAAGCGATAATTTAAACGCCACAGGCCTGACCGCCGTCTGAGTTACCGCTTGTCGCACGCAGTGGCGATCTAAAGACCCTTTAATTTGAGGGGTGAGAAACTGTTCGTTACACTCCATTCACGGTTACTTACAAATCTTCTGAAGCCCTGCTAAAGTTCTACTTCCGGGATATTCCTCCGCTTTATACAAACAAATCTTAGAAAATTACATCCAGAATGCTAACGCACCGCATTCGTGCGCACTCAGTGTAATAATATATTGCATAAGAACTATTTCTTACTAGGCATTACCAACATACCTTTTTTCTTTCTGTCTTTATTCATATTATCTATAAATGAAATAATATTATTTAGAAATAGAATAAATATAAAAGTTAAATTTAACCAAAAATAAGGTACTTTTATATCAACAAAAGATATAAAACGCTTGTGATACATGACATATTTAGGATAAAACCAAACACATTATACATGGGATTTTTTTCAAAGGTTTTATTCAAAAAGTGTGAAGAAACCGCGAATATACTATACCTTCAAAATACATGTTTATTAGTATAGTCAATTCAAGGCTACTTCCTAATTTTTCTGATGCCCTGCTAAAGTTCTACTTCTAGCATATTCCTCCACCTCATCCAAACAAAGCTTAACTAGTCTAGAAAATTATACCAGATTGACTAAATACCGCATTAGTGCGCACTCAGTGTAATTATATTTCGTATAAGAGCTATTTATTACTAGTAATTACTAAAATACGTGTTTTCTCGCTATTTTTATTCACATTAAATATAAATAAGATATTATAATTCATAAACAAAATAAAAGCAAAAGTTTAACGTAACCAAAAAAATAGGCCATTTTGTGTGAACAGGAGTATAAAACTCTTGTGATAAACGACATATTTAAAAAATAACCAAAAAAATCATAGATGGGGTAATTTTTCAAAGGTCAGATTAAAAAATTGTGAAGAAACTGTTAAACTATAAGCATAAAGTGCTACACATAAATTACAGTACTTAGTAAACACGATATTCTCAATAACTTTTAAATTTTCCTTTTGCTCTACAAGGTGCTTGTATTAATACTGCATTAAATTATTTTTGATTTCAAGAATAATCTCATTTTAACCCATGTGAAATCAAGCTACAGGGGAGGGGCTGAAGCCAAGTTAGCACCCCCCCCCCCCCCCCCNCACATTAAGTTGGATTTTTGCGCAACAGTCGACCCATATTTCAGGTCTGGAAACTCAGCCAGCCTCTGACACTATCATTTTACGATGTTTCGGAGTTACTCGAGTATTTTCACCTGCCGACGTCCTTGAAGTTGTGGGTTGGGATGGCAGGTTACGGTTCAGGGAGTTCTGGGTTAAAATACCGCAAGAGCAAGTATGTGTGCGCCGTTATAAGATGTAAGTTTATGTTTATTCAGACATGTTACGTCGCTCACAGTATAGAGCCTGCTACTAAAATATGGAAGCATTAGTAAGCACAAATAAAAACAATAAATATTTATTTATGCTCTTGCCAAAAAATAATATTGCACTAAAAAGTGGTTCTTTACACATCTCCTTTAAGCTAATTTTCGAAGTTGCTTTCCGAGAAATTCAAAAGATTATATAAATATTGTGTTGTTTTTTTTTTACGTACTACAGGATATGCTGACAAGAGAGTGGAACGAGTTTGATTATCGCGTAGATGTCGTTCAGGCAGCTCGTGGTGGTCACATTGGACATTTGTGAATGTATGGTAAACAAACTTCATGGTTCCACGCTACATTTTATTGGTCAATAAAGGTTGTAGGTTGTTTAGTTTTGATATTATAGACCTTCAAAGTTGGGGTATTCTTTTATACTCATACTGTATAATCACTCGCGGATAATTCCTGTGTTATATGTGTTACCTTCCGACCAGGCCACTCGCCTTCTGTTTAAAATGTCCACATGGATTTATCGAAAACGGTTCACCTGAGTGTTCCGACAAGACAACTTTTTCTGTTAATTCATAAGCGCTGATTCATAATTTGTGTTAAAAAATTGTCTGCAGCTTAATGTACAAAGTTTCATACAAACATAGGCTGGCAACCCTCTTTCAGGGGGATGAAATCGCCAACCGTGTTTTCAGAGGTGTAAGATGTCCATTATAAAAATTACTGTCCACAGATTTTTTACTTTCTTGCAAGGGCTTTCTAATATTTTTAACTAAAACCATTTCAATATACTCGATTTTCGAAGGCGCATACATTAATAATTACTCAAGGGAAAAATGGTACATACGTATTAGTCTTACATTTTTGCAAGGAACAACCCGCAGGAGTTTGTTGGTGTTGTTCAAAAACAGCCTGTAAGGTAATTTGAAATGTGTTTATGTACATTATGCCTGTAGTGTTTATTTATATACATAATATTTGCACGTGTGTTGTAATTGGGGGGAGGGCGGATCACCCGCTACAATTGATTGCGAGGACCGCTTTAAATGTGCTCTGAAAACAAACTTATTAGAATATTGAAATTTGGGGAGCAACATTATATTTTGCCCCTCCCAAAACAACTCTGCAGATCCACGGAACCAATTTAAAGCCTTATCAACGACACGTTTCTTGTGTGAAAAGTGGCACTGAATCAGAGGGAATCGAAATCCAGATTAGCTTGTTCCACCATTTTTTTTTTTGTTCCCCTTTGGCAAGTTACTAAGATACTACAAGGTGCCACAGTTTCGTTGCCCGTGTAAGTTATGTGGTGGAAAAGAGATTTTATTGCTTAGAACAATAGTTTGGCAAGAGCCATGTCAAGTTTAACATTCACGAACCAAATATAAGAGTTACTGTCGTCGACGACTGGCTGTGGCAGTAAGTGATGGCTTAAGAAATATATTTTCCCCCTACCCTTCCCTCGTGGTCTACTAGCTATGTCTAACAACACCTGCGTTCAAAGTCTTAATGTAATACATATGAAATTCTAATTCGGGCGGACACGACTGCTTAGCTTTCAGTCATTATTTGCTTATTTCATTTTGGTGATGAGTCAAGCTTTATTTTTACTCAAACTTTTTTTAACGAAGTAAAATAAATTAGTTTCGGGCAGTTTAGCGATGATTATTAAATTAGCACTTCTTATTTATACCCGTATGTTTTAATTATTCGCACTGAATTATAACGAATGTAATTCTAATTAATTGGCTTTACTATCACTAAAAATAAAAATAATTGCTGTAATTATGAGCAAAACCGTATTCAAGATAACATTTTTTTTTTTTTTTTTTTTTTCAAAAAGACATACATTGTGGAAATGCGTAGTTAATTAGCTAGATAATCTCATAGTTTCGGAGAAATTTCACATACCTCTGCGGGGAAAAATAACGACAGAATTTTCCCATTTCGTATGATGAGGACAACGCCAACATTTAGACATGTATTGCTGAAATGATTCTGATTTTCTCGCCGAAAATGAGAGCATTCCTGATTTAGTTTAAACGCTAGATGCCTCGGTTAAAGTTGCTGGCTTGATCGTCCGTATCTCCTGACAAAGTCAATTTCAAAACTTCGTAAAAAACCTGTGATTTTATCCACAATGCTTCCAAATTAAACGGAATCAAACTGATTTTAAATATATGTGCACGTACGTGTGAAAGAATATATTATACTGCAAGCATTTCCAGAAATTTCAAATATTTGGCAAATGCATTGCACATTTACAGAATGAAATTACTTTAACTTATATATTATGCACAGCATAAAACCTAAATGATCTTACCTGTAATAAAACACGTACTACGCGTCGGTTCGTAGCTAGCAGCACTACCATGTGCTGGTTCCTGTCGGGCTTATGTGCTGGTTCCTGTCGGGATAAGCCGGCACATTTGCTTCGATACGATTGGCGGACTGAGCTGCTAGACGCCACCGTCTCAGGTTATCGACGGAGCGATCGAGACAAACCTCTTATCAGCAATTTACTGGCAAACGACGTACTCCATTAGCCGCCCACAACTGTTATTCAAACGTAGGACGTGGGCAGTTTCCAAGACATTACAACATTGTAATTTGTATTTTATTTTCAAATTCTACGACCAAAATCCATAAATTACTTAGGCCTATTAATTTTGCCAAAAGTGTTAATTATTTTCCGATTCAGGAACGCACATGTTCACCGTCATCAGTGGTGTCGTTGCATAGTGCAAAGTTAAATGGCTTGCTTAACACTCAGTGATAATTTTTTATGTGCGAAAAAAGCTAGAGTAAGGCGATAGACCATAAACCCCTTGCACTACTCTGCAATAAAAACCAACAAAGTATTACGTTTGCACTTAATTTGTCTAATGTAGAATGTCTAATTAAACTGTAAATTTTTCCACAAAATGTGAAAAAAAAAAAAAAGTAAAGTAATTTTTTTTGTAATTTTATAAATACGCCATTTTGAAAACAAACGCTTGACACATTTATTATTTAACTACAAGTTAGCAATATTTGTATGCAAAATTCGGCAGAACTCACTTGTATAGCCCTCTAAATATCATGTAAAAGGTTACATATGTTAGGTGACTTCATTTTGCGAAACGATGCACAAAAGAGGCGGTAAAGAATCTTGTTTAATATTTATAGCCGGTACTGGAAGCATGTCATGTTTGGTTTAATTTGGTGTGATGGTTCGGTTTATATATATTATACTAACCAAAATATATATTTACAGTTACATACAATTCGTAATTGTATTAGCCATTTACAAAACCTGATTACGTTTTTAGAATTCTGGGCCACTTTGTGTCTTTATACCTCGAAATTCCTACTTTTATCAAGAACAAATAGGTTCTAATCAACCCGCAAAATTTCTGTGACCAAATGTGCTTGATGTGATCTGTTTTGGCATAATTTTTAGAAAGGAAAAACTCTCAGCACGTTGACAAAAGAAGCAAAATTTCCTATTTTTGTTACGCAGATCCCAATATAATTACATTAAATCTAATTATTCTAAAAGAATTATATTGGTGTCTTCTGATAATCTATTTCCCAGTCCAGAATGCGATGGCTGTGCCAACACATTTAGTGAAAAGGAAATCAGAACACTATGAACTATTGTTCATGACCACCGAAGATGGCAATGGCCACTACAGCTATATCAAGAACTTTTCAGGGTTCGCGTGATCCGAATTGACTCACGACAGTGGCAATATTAATGAATGCAGGAGGTGCTTTACATATTTCAACGATCGTCCGAGGAAAACCAGGCTGTTGGAGCAGTAGTGTTTAGAGGAACACAAGAGGGACTGCTGCATACATGCGCTAGCATGCCACAGGCAAGAAAGTATGGCAAGGACCAAATACTAGGAATTCAAAAACTCAATAACATGGTTAAACTACAGATTTCTGTGTATACAGAAATACCTTGCTGCTATTTTTACGCACTTGTAGACCGGACCCCAGCCAGTCTTAAAACTATACTTCCCAGGAGCATAAGACGTACAGTTATCGTATATAAGAGAAAGATCTAAAACTTGAATCATTGATATTTTCATTGTCCAAAGAGCCATTGTTGTACAAGATTAAGAAGAAAATTATCGAGACAATAAAAGAGATCAGCACCCAGGCAAAGAACATCTATGCTACCTCAAAACTGATGACACCACCTATGCCTGCTGAAAAGGCTAGTTTTGGTAGTTTTTGCCACGGAATAAAAGGCAGTAACTGTCCTACTTTGTTCGCACATGCTATCTAAAGCTAGAAACCATGTTCCCTTCATCAGCAATCAGATCGGGTCTAAATACCATCTGCAAACTGCTTCACCGAAGACTTTATTAATTTAGTGTGTTCTCCTGCAACCTGAAGAACGACGACGATTTCATTATCAGGTAGTTCGGGTATGAAAAAAAGGGATTTTCGTTCTACACATACCCATGGAAATGTGACTAATTTCTCCATACAGTTTGGTGGATATTTCTCGTACAATTGGTAGACATTTGTAGACACCTTTAGATTCATGAATCGCATTCTGGTTTCCTTTACAGTGTTGGATAATTTACTTTCATCTAAATGTCTCAACATATATCATTACTTCAGATTGGCCAACTACCCCTTGTCACATGTAAAGGTGTATTTTCCTAAATATGTTAAGTTATATGCATTACCTAGAACACACATCTATTATTTTCACTATGATGTATAAGGACATGTACTCATTCCTGTCTAAGATAAGGATTGCGGACTTATATCGAAACCTGTGCGCAGACTCCGAATTTGAAGCGAATTCGACACCAGCAGCTATCCTATAGACCACTGCTGCAACTCGACAGGTAACAAGACGATTGTAAGAAAGTCCAAGGTTGAGTGTGACGCAATATCATGACTTAATTCATGAAACTCTATGCCAAACTATATACATTCACAGCCATAAAAATTGCCACACCCAGGAGACATCAAAATGGAATTAAACTTTGCACAGGTAATCAAACGATGATGATTCAAATAACCGATTACAACATCAAGACAAATGAGCGGTTTAATTAGGCAATACTATGGAATTAAAATTTACTATTAGTATATTGTTTTACAACCCCTATTGTTGTTACATGTTGCAGCACAACTCGGCATGGAGTCATAGAGACTTCTAATTATACCCCGTGAAAGACCGTTCCCTTCATGTTTCCTCTGCTCCCAGCACCAACCCACACTTCTGTTGCAACGATTTATGTAGCAGACAGTTAGAAAGAGTGACAATTCTGCCCCTCCCTCAAGTTGTGTGCACCTGCATCGAATGCATCGCAGAGGCGTGCTAGCTGCTCGCCGATATTCGCGGTTTATTCGCACTTTTTAAATCAAGCATTTGAAAAATCACCCCATGTAGGACATACTTGGTTTTTTTTTCCCTAAATATACATTGTATCATAATCGTTAAATACTTCTGTTAACATAAAGGTATCTTATTATTGGTTAAATTAAACTTTTACGTATATTGTGCCTACAAATAATAATATTTATTACATATTTATTATTATTAAAAACAGGAAGAACATAGGTGTGTTGGTAATGCCAAGCAATCAATAGATAGATTGTAAAATATTTAAGTGATTGCCCACTATAATGCGGTGCTTTGCCCTTAGGTGTAATTTTCTAGACTTAGGTAAGATTTGTCTGCATGAGACGGAGCAATATCCTGAAAGTATAACTTGAGCAGGGCTTCAGAAAAGTTGGAAGTAACCATGAGTTGATTATACCAAGATTGTAACGGTGTTAGCACCAACAGTTCTGCATAGCCAGTTGCACCCAAACATAAATTATTTGCAACATCTATTACTCATGATGATGCTGAATATCGACTTTCTACTCTTGTGGATTGTTCGTTCTAGGTACGACATTTTCATGGCAGTGAAGGTGTGTGGGTCAAATATATGTTTATAAAAACAAATAATAGATACCAATAGCTTAGCTGTTATTCTGGCTTTGAGAAGTGAACACCGACTTGCAAGAGCTCTCAAACTTTCGCATATTTGTGTATAAAAATCAACATATTACACGAAAGCTTGTCATTTAATGCGACTGATATAAAGTCAATACCTACAGTTTCATCGTGAGGTCATCTACAGTGTAGATACTGAGATTAAATTATTCACATTCGACAACAGTACTCGCCGACATGAACCAATCCATCATATGAAGATTTATTTTTTACGTATTTATTCGTTAAGACGGATGTTGTAAGCAGTTTGACTGAGGTGATATTTTAAAAAGACACATCAAGCCTTATATGGGGAATGTTCACTCGCCTACTTGGAATAAGTACATGATACCACCATTGCTCATTCCTCTCCTCAAACCAGCTATGCTGTGAAGGAAGTTCACAGAAGGCGATGGAACTACGGTAAATGCAAATTATATATACAGGTTGGCCCGCCTAACGTGGACACCCCCAAAATTTCCGGAATGGTTGCAGATCACGATGTGCTGTTTTCGCTAAATGATATTACGTACGGGAGGCTCGTAATTTGCTGCAAAGTGACTATTCGCAACACATGTATAGACAGAAATAATAAAACCAAATATGATTTTTCCTCTGGAAACATACATTTATTTCAACAACATCTGAAAGTAAGTGCAAAGAGAAATTCAGTGATATAGCATATGCAATGTAAAATAACGCAGAAATGTCAAAAAATAATGTGCAAATACGATTAAGTTAGGTGGGCCGGTAGCATGGGGCAGTGGACGTGTACTCTCAGCTGTAAGCAAGCAACACGCGCCGTGGCTCATCCCGGCGTGACAGCTACCTAATAGCACCGCAACACCAGTCCCCGTAATCTGTTGTGATAAGTGGTAGTGCAGTGTGTGGCTGTACGTACGCCATGAAGTTCACGAATGAGGAAAAATTGGACGCACTACTTATTTACGTTGAGTGTGGCAAAAATGCTAAGCAAAACGTCATAATCATACGCTCGTCTCACGGCAAACGATAAATTTTCACACGTCTCTTGTCACGAGACTATTGGAATCCCACAACACGAGTGCGACGAAAGACTGTTACGGGCGAGACGCATTAACACGATGTGTTGGCACGTTTCGATGCAAACCCCCACATGGGTAAGCGAGAACTTTCCAGGTTCGTAGGAATAAGTAAAACAAGTGTGTTATGGATACTGTGCCAATGGAAAGTCCATGCATATCACGTGGTTTTGCATCAGGCATTAGATTAAGGTGGTTTCCAGCAGCGTGTTCAATTTTGTAGGTTTGATCTGATGTCTGNCGATGTGTTGGCACGTTTCGATGCAAACCCCCACATGGGTAAGCGAGAACTTTCCAGGTTCGTAGGAATAAGTAAAACAAGTGTGTTATGGATACTGCGCCAATGGAAAGTCCATGCATATCAGGTGGTTTTGCATCAGGCATTAGATTAAGGTGGTTTCCAGCAGCGTGTTCAATTTTGTAGGTTTGATCTGATGTCTGTAAGGGATGACAGCCTGTGCTCTTTTGTACTACACATGTGGATGGGATTGCATTTCTCCTTAGGTTGGTTTGTTCTATTTTTGTTGTGCATCTGTATGCACTCGTTACTCAATACAGATAATGACTGTGAAACAAATCTGAATTTCGTTGGTATCTGAATAAAATTTTTTGTATTTATATCAAACTTACACTCACATTGTCCATTCTCCCTCCGCTGCGGTGCTTTACTTTGTCCAATATCGCATTCCATGCCTCTTGCCCCATAAGGTAAGCGCTACGCTGTTATAGCTGTTATGAGGAAGCGGTCCCACCAGGAGGAGTCACGGTGCGTGTTGCTTGCTTACAGCTGTGAGTACAGGTCCATTGCCCCACGCTACCAGCCCACTTAAAATAATCGTATTTGCACATTGTTTCTTGGCATATCTATGCTACTTTCAATTGCATATGTTATATCACTGAATTTCTCTTTGCACGTACTTTCATATTTCATTGATATAAATGTATGTTTCCAGGTGAAAAATCATATTTGGTTTAATTATTTCTGTTTATACGCGTGTTATGAATAGTCGCGTTGCGGCAATTTACTTTATCCCATACGTAATCTTATATAGCATTTCGTGATCTGCCTCCGTTTCGGAAATTTTGGGGGTGTCCACAATAGATGGATGGACCAGTCTGTATATTGTAGCTTTCCTCGCCGCATGCGTATTTAACATGTTTCGTATTTTTTTACCGTTTCATCCAGCGATGCTTTTTTGTGTATATATACATACATACTCTGTTTTGTGNGCGTGTTATGAATAGTCGCGTTGCGGCAATTTACTTTATCCCATACGTAATCTTATATAGCATTTCGTGATCTGCCACCGTTTCGGAAATTTTGGGGGTGTCCACAATAGATGGACCAGTCTGTATATTGTAGCTTTCCTCGCCGCATGCGTATTTACCATGTTTCGTATTTTTTTACCGTTTCATCCAGCGATGCTTTTTTGTGTATATATACATACATACTCTGTTTTGTGTATATATGGGCATGTATGTGTGTGAAGCTCGTGTAATACAGCATGCAGTACAGCTGATTTATTAGGAATAAGCACTTGCCCGACACTTACATAAAACTGAATTAATTAAAAAAAAAATTATGCAGTACTAGAAAATGCGATGACTTGTGAAAAACAAGACACCTTCTAAAAATAAAAGAGAATTCTTTAATGCAATGCTAAGTAATCAGACGATGAAAACGGCAATGAAAACAGTTTGAAGAAAAATAAGGTTATTTTTCCGACACTATCAGGAGTATCTCCGAATTTGCAGTGACAGGTGCTCTGAAGAAAACAGAACCCAACAAAATCGGCCCTGTTTTTCCAGTGATACTAACAGATTTGTTAATAGACCCGTACTTTAGATCAATGTGCAATGAACTGGATATTATTCCCTATTACCGAGATATATTAAATCATCAGAGAGCTGGTGGAATGTGTGAGACTAAGACATGCTAAGTTCTTATTCGTATAACAGAATATATATAAATATATATACACATATGTATTGCATAGTGTTTTTATTTCATACACAATGTCCTACTACTGTTTCAACAATCATGAATGCCATGCTCTGTACACTAGACTACAGAGCAGATGGAATGATCTGTATGAATGTATGCCTTGTGCCAATGTTATGCCTTTTGTGGTCAGTAAGTACATCCTGTACAGGTGGTACGCCCTGTGCGGATGGTATGCCCCATGGGGATAGTATGCCCTGTGTGCTGTGCGAATGGTGTGCTCTATATGGACGGTACAGACCACATGTATAGTATGATTTGTTTGAGGTGTGTGGTATGCCTGAGAAATAATGTTGATGAACCAAGCGATTTGAAACCTACAGCACGATTTCAGCAATGACGAGTATTTGATATACCCAATAAATACATAATTTATAGAAAAAAATAATTTTATTTAGGTAAGTAGAGAAGGGAGTTTGATTTGGTTCTTTTGTACTCTACATACAATTTTATATATCATTAAAATAATAATTGTTAGAAGGGAATGCCTCAATAATAGAACTTTGATGTATTTTAATAAATTTATTAATTTTTGAAACAATAGGTTGCAGTGATGCAACCTTGCCTTGATACACTAGTCCGGAGTTGTGACAGGAAAACAAAAATGGAAGTTTTGGATATTTGTAGGTTTTTGGGTGCCAATTCGCCAAATAGCCAGTTCGAGAGTGTACAGGCACTTGTCTCCCAGGGTTGTGGTCTACAACCACATGGCGAGGTTTATCTATCACTTGATGGAAGATTTCGGGGTTTTCAGAGTCCCGACCCATCCCTGCGTTAAACATATATGTAAATAACGTGCAAAGGTTCACTGTGACTTTGGTATAGTCTGAAGGGGATCAGACTCCCTGAAACACATATGTAACACAGTTTGTATGTAAACGAGAACACACATTAAATGTGCTGTAATTTAAGTTTAAGACGTGGCACAAGTTAATGCCACATTCAATGCAAACACAGTAAAGTGGGTCTGGCACTTGTGGCCTGCCAGTAACCGGGATCAGCAAAAAGGCCTTTCTAGACTGCCGAGAAAATTACGNCGTATGTAACACAGTTTGTATGTAAACGAGAACACACATTAAATGCGCTGTAATTTAAGTTTAAGACGTGGCACAAGTTAATGCCACATTCAATGCAAACACAGTAAAGTGGGTCTGGCACNCGCTGTAATTTAAGTTTAAGACGTGGCACAAGTTAATGCCACATTCAATGCAAACACAGTAAAGTGGGTCTGGCACTTGTGGCCTGCCAGTAACCGGGATCAGCAAAAAGGCCTTTCTAGACTGCCGAGAAAATTACGTTTAATAAAGCTCTGGGGTGCGACGAATCTTGCAGAGGAGGTGTCGGACACGGAGAGGGCGAAAACGAGACGAAAATGGCTCTGGTAACTTTATACTGTCGAAACTAATAATAGTTGCACAAAAGATGGAACTTTCCCCCTCGTCTTTTTTCAAAAACGCGGAGTGTGTTCGGCACCTACGCCTATCGAGTGAAGGATGAAGGGACACAGCGGGAGGTGGTGAACCTTGCTGCGATCTCGCGTGTAACAGANCCTACGCCTATCGAGTGAAGGATGAAGGGACACAGCGGGAGGTGGTGAACCTTGCTGCGATCTCGCGTGTAACAGAGAATGAAATTCATTACTTGACTATTCATGACATGCAATAAAAGAATAAAGCAAACCGCGAGACACGAAATTGAATCAATGTGCTATTTGTCAATAGCTTAATTTCTCTTTTGAGTGCTCATTAATTCTATTGACACAGTTTAAGAATATTCATGAGATGTAATTACACGCACAGTAAACACTAAATCCTTTTTAAAACATATATAATTAGCATAGCAATTACAAAAGNCACGCACAGTAAACACTAAATCCTTTTTAAAACATATATAATTAGCATAGCAATTACAAAAGCACTTTAATTTTCACAATATATATTATAAAATAGTTTAAATTTCATGAATATAACATTTCATTTTGCGAGTTTATTTGGGGCACACTGTAACTGTACCAGACTTTTTGCAATTTCAGCAAGCAATATTATAGAATGTTCTTTATAGTACGAGATATATAAAAACATTAAAACCTTTAAAGAAAATACAATATGAAGTGAAGAGATTTGGGCGGCTCTTAACAGCGAGATATTGAGAGCCGATGAGATTGACGGAAGTGAGTATGGAGCAGCGCCAGAAATGGGAGAAACGGGAGATCCCGAAAAAACCCGCCGGCCAGCGGCATCATCTGGCACGATTCCCACGTGCGAAAATCCGGGAGTGACCCGTCTTGGGATTAAACCCTGTTCGCCTTGGTGGGAGGTGAGTAGGCTAACCACTCAACCAACGCAGAACCAAAAAATACGAAGATTTTGAAACAAAATAACAACGCAAATGTAAACCTTATTGTGTTTGTACATGGTCTTAGTTCCACCTTTTTATTTTTATGTCAAATACAATCGCCTGTTGGAATAGCATTCTCCCGAGTTCTACAAACGCAGGGGAATAGTGGTGTTACACTGCACTACATAAATTAATTCGCGCACATTTTATTCTTCACTGTACCGTTTTGACATGTTTTATAACATTCCATATATTTCGTAGTAATTTTTTAACAAGTTTATTAGATTAATTTTATTTTAATTGGGGATATTTTATTTCAACGATATTTAATTGATTTTAATAGAGATAATTATCTTGATAGATTTCTTTTGTTATAATTTTATTTAGTGTCTTCTTTCGTTCATATGTCCCAGACCCTGTCTAACCATACAAGTCAATAAATACACTGAAGAGCCAAAAAAAACTGGTACACCGGCCTAATATCGTGTAGGGCCCCCGCGAGCACGCAGAAGTGCCGCAAGACGATGTGGCATGGAATCGACTAATATCTGAAGGTATGCAGGAGGAATTTCACACCATGAATCCTGCAGGGTAGTCCACAAATCCATAGGAGTGCGAGGCGGTGGAAATCTCTTCTGAACAGCACATTGCAAGGCATCCCAGATATGCTCAATAATGTTCATGTCTGGTGGTTTAGGTAGCCAATGGAAGTGTTTAAAGTCAGAAGAGTGTTCCTGGAGCCACTCGGTAGCAACTCTCGACAAGTGGGGTGTCGCATTGTCCTGCTGGAATTGTCCACGTCCATCGGAATACACAATAGCATGAATGGGTGCAAGTGGTCAGACAGCTGCCGGTGACGTATCTGTCACCTGTCAGAGTCTTATCTAGACGTATCAGGGGTCCCATTTCACGCCAACTGCACATGCCCCATACCATGACAGAGCCTCCACCAGCTTGAACAGTCCCCTGTTGACATGTAGGGTCCATGGATTCATGAGGATGTCTCCATACCCGTACACGTCCATCCGCCCGATACAATTGGAAACGAGACTCGTCAGACCAGGCAACGTGTTTCCAGTCATCAACAGTCCAATGGTGGTGCTGGCGGGCCCAGGCGAGGCGTAAAGCTTTGTGTCGTGCAGTCAACAACGGTACTCGAGTGGGCCTTCGGCTTCGAAAGCCCATATCAATGATGGTCCGTTGAATAATTCGCACGCTGGCACTTTTTGATGCTCCAGCATTAAAATCTGCGCCAATTTGAGAAAGGGTTGCACGTCTGTCACGTTTAATGATTCTCGTCAGTCGTCGTTTGTCCCGTTCGTTCACGATCTTTTTCCGGCCGCAGCGATGTCGAAGATTTGATGTTTTACCGGATTCCCGATATTCACGGTACACTCGTGAAATGGTCGTACGCGAACATCCAAATGTTATCGCTACCTCGGAGATGCTATGTCCCATCTCTCGTGCGCCGACTATAACACCACGTTCAAACTCACTTAAATCTTTATAACCTGCCATTGTAGCAGCAGTAACCGATCTAGTAACTTTGCCAGACACTTGTTGTCTTATATAGGCACTGCCCTGGCGTAGCGCAATGAGACTAACCAAGGTATGGAGTGTTATTTGCATACACACGCCTATACCAGTTTTTTTTTATCTCCAGTGTATTTTACTAGAGTTGCCGTCGTTTTGCCTGGCAGCTTAACTAGCCGGCGAACACCTCAAAATTTGCTGTTTGTGTATACCTGTGCCATCTAGCCGAAGCTTGGGCACCTACTTCTTGGAGCAAGCGCACCATATTTCGAGCGCCTACCTGCCTGCCTGCCTGCCTACCTGCATAAAGACTACATTTTTCGCCACATCGAGTTCTACTTCTGCAGTTCTTATCATCAATATGTAATTGTGACAACCTACTTTTAACGTGTTGTGATGAGGTTTAGATCTTTTGTCAATGTAGTTTCTCATTTTTGTTTTTAATGTTACATTAGCATTTTCTTCATCAGCCTCCATCATGATTAAGTGTCTACCAGTAATTTTTTCCACCCCCATTTGGTGCGAATGGTATTGTTACATGTTGGTGCTTTGCATCGCCCGAGAGAGTGAAGAGTGTGTGGAGGGCAGAGTAGTGCTATGATATCGGGCAGTGAGTCATAAAGAAATGTTTGATTGACAGGCGAGTGATAATCCTACCAGGGTTTTGGGTTATGAAGGCATTCCGCCACGATGACCCTTTAGTGGATTGCATGCTCCTGACCCTCGGTGAATATAATTTCTGCATTTTTCTGAAGAATTATTTGGTGTACTTGCCTTGTTTCTCTCAGCGTATCTCGGGGTGCATTGAAACTTCTAGATGGTCAGGACGACTGATATATAAGTGCGATGGGCCTCCGAGCCAGGAGTTGATGAGTGTGTGAAGTTTGAGCGATAGACGACGAGCGAGAANATATATAAGTGCGATGGGCCTCCGAGCCAGGAGTTGATGAGTGTGTGAAGTTTGAGCGATAGACGACGAGCGAGAATAGAAACGAGTAGGGAGAGAAGTGACCAGCGAGAGGAAAATCTGCGACTACGGGAATAGGTGCAGTGAAGAGTACGACTGGCAGACTGTATTATTGGACTGGATGCATGATTGAAAGACATTACAAATTATGGNATATATAAGTGCGATGGGCCTCCGAGCCAGGAGTTGATGAGTGTGTGAAGTTTGAGCGATAGACGACGAGCGAGAAGAGAAACGAGTAGGGAGAGAAGTGACCAGCGAGAGGAAAATCTGCGACTACGGGAATCGGTGCAGTGAAGAGTACGACTGGCAGACTGTATTATTGGACTGGATGCATGATTGAAAGACATTACAAATTATGGTAAGAGACAGGCTTAACATGTGTTAATGATGAGTGTAAGTTAATTGACTATAACCAAACAGATATATAGAAAAGGACTTAAATTAGAGTTGAGGTAGACATTAAATATTGTGTTCACTGAGAAATAAAAATATTAATAGTGGGGATAGATAGATTAATGCTGTAAATAATAGCTGTGGAAAAAATAAAATCAAACTTAGTTCTTTAATTTTTATTAAGAACGCCATCACTCACGAACTTGGACACGCACTTCAGGCATTTTGCAGCACTGGTGTCAGAAGTGGTATGGAGACATTTAAATTGTAAATAAATTTAGGCTTTTGTTATAAGTGATATAAAAAAAATTTGTTGATTGTAATAGCTGAAGGCGAAAATAATTAATGCTATTTTGTACAATCATCTGCAGAACTGGAAGCACTGAGAGCATTAATTGACGGATTAAGTAGTCAAGTGAGCACAAGTGCAAATAACTTGAGGAAAGATGTAAATAACAAAATTTGTAGTGTGAACGAAAGTGTAAATGATATTGTAAATACTGTAATTAGTAGTGCGANGGTGTCAGAAGTGGTATGGAGACATTTAAATTGTAAATAAATTTAGGCTTTTGTTATAAGTGATATAAAAAAAATTAGTTGATTGTAATAGCTGAAGGCGAAAATAATTAATGCTATTTTGTACAATCATCTGCAGAACTGGAAGCACTGAGAGCATTAATTGACGGATTAAGTAGTCAAGTGAGCACAAGTGCAAATAACTTGAGGGAAGATGTAAATAACAAAATTTGTAGTGTGAACGAAAGTGTAAATGATATTGTAAATACTGTAATTAGTAGTGCGANAAAGATGTAAATAACAAAATTTGTAGTGTGAACGAAAGTGTAAATGATATTGTAAATACTGTAATTAGTAGTGCGAAAGGAAGTGTAAATGAGATTGTAAATAGTGTAAACGAGAAAATAAATGGCCAGATAACTAATGTAAGTGAGTCAGTAGATAAGTAAATAGATCATGTAGATAGGAAAATAGATGGCATTAGTGAGTAAGTGAATACAAAATTTGACAGTGTGGACGAGAAAATTGACTGTGTAAATGAAAAGTGGGACAGTGTCAGTGGGGGAGTGGACAGTAAGGAGAACGAAATGAGCACGATGAAGAAGAAATGGCAGGAATTTCTTCAGCAGCAGAGTTCTATAATCACCACACCAGCAGCCAAGAAANGAGCACGATGAAGAAGAAATGGCAGGAATTTCTTCAGCAGCAGAGTTCTATAATCACCACACCAGCAGCCAAGAAAAGTGGGGAAGCAGTACAAATCGCAATCAATGCAGTTCCCCGCAGGATAGTCAGCAGCTCTGCAGCATTGGCGTCGCACAGCCTGAAGTGGGGAGGGGTGTCTCGATTAAGCCCGCCCCTAACAATGGCCAGACTTCTTGGCGGGAGTACCAACACAACTTTGAAATAGTCGCCACCCTGAATGACTGATCAGTCGAGCAGCTGGTATACTACTTCGTGGATGAACTGAGAGGCCCCTCACTCAGCATACTAGAATCTCTGCCAGAGCGACATCAACTGGAGTACCCCAAACTGGTGTCAGCCTTGGAGTAAAGTTTCGGCGACTGATACCTGCGACATGCCCACCATGCTCAAATGCGAAGCCGCACTCGGCGACCAGGAGAACCACTGCAGGAGCTATGGCAAGACGTTGTGTGGCTGTCTCAACTATTTCTGGAAGGGTGCTCCGAGGAGGCGTGTGACATCATCGCAGTCAGTTTCTTCATCGATGCCATCGCGGATACAGAAGTACGGAAATCAGTACATCCAGCTGCACCCCACAACATGCAGGATGCCCTGGCCCAAGGACTGGAGGTGGAGTCAGCAAGACAGGTGCTGCACCCCGACGTCCAGTATGGGAAGTGATGTTAAACGAAGATGACAGAGACCGAATAACGAAGACACTTAAGGAGTTGCAGGTGACAGTGAGAAACATCTCTTCCAGGGTATGTGCTCCAGAGCTTCGATGCCCCCCACCCAAACGGCCTGAGTGTTGGTCATGTACAAACCGGGGGTACCTGAGAGTCTACTGTCCACAACAACAACAACAACAGCAGCAACAGGCGCAGCTGCGGGAAAAGAGACAGCGAGATACCTTGTGAGAATACAGCACATTAGAAAACTTGTAAGCACCGATCTTGGAGGGCAAATGTCAATGACTTCTGGAGAGAAGACCCCAATGTTATTACATGCATTGTCAGTGAAACAGGATCGGAATGTAATACTGGTGGAGGGGAGCCTGAATGATGTTCCTTGTCTTATGGCAGTCGACACTGGGGCGACCGAAACAATAGTAAGACCTGATATCCTCGGGTCTTCCCTCCAGCGATCGCCCGGCAGCAGTATGGAACGGTGATATTTGACTACAGTAACAGGTGAGATCACACCAGTTAGAGGTAAGAGAAAAGTGATTGTGTGGCTTGGTGACCTTAGCATAGAGCACAATGTCTACATAGCGAATAGTGGATGAAGGACGTTGATGTATTACATAGACTGGAGTCTTGTATCGATACACGACTTAGTGTGCTACAGGTAGGCAATTCAGAGTTGGCGATGTCAATACGACATTATNGGAGTCTTGTATCGATACACGACTTAGTGTGCTACAGGTAGGCAATTCAGAGTTGGCGATGTCAATACGACATTATTTGTTATCCCCAATTAGCTGCCCAGTAGTCTGTGGTCAACCCCCTGTGCTGCACACTTCTAGTGAATTTGTCATTACAGTCAAATGTCAAGGAAAATTTGTCAGGCATTTCGGTCTAATTGAACTAGCAGAGAGGGTTGACATCCTGATTGGTAAAGTCGTTGTAGCAAGGACTTTAGTCTCTTCTTGTTCTGACATTTTTCCAGTTAGAGTGGTGTATTTGTCCAATCAAACATTTCATCTTGAGGAGGGGGCCATAATAGGTGTTTATAAGCAGGTCACAGAGGTACTTCCATAGTTTAATGCAATTTACTTGAAGTTTTATTTTATTTATTAACATTCTTCCCTGCGTTCGCAGCACCCCATCTGCCAGCTCAATTTACCGACTCCAGAAGTTTAATTACCTTTGTCAGTTTTCACTTTATTCTTGGCCTTTTTGTACAGTAATGGCTACTGGCAGGCCTTGTGGGTNTTTAATTACCTTTGTCAGTTTTCACTTTATTCTTGGCCTTTTTGTACAGTAATGGCTACTGGCAGGCCTTGTGGGTCAGGTCCGCTATAATTTGAATTGCATACATGTAACTGTGTACACTATTCAGCAATACAATTTATTTGAGTTAACCTAAACTTGTGAGTTCTAATTTTTGTGGTTTATTTTGGGTCCTGACCATATTTAGGAAGTCATCGATGCCTCAATGATGCATCCTTCATTTAAAAGGTAAAAGTTAATACGAAGTCATCCTGGGGAGCCTGAATACCCCAGCTATATATTACGTTTTCCTGTACATTTGTACCGTGTGTGTCAGGGGATACAGCCACATGGTTGTTCGGCCCACGATCCTGAGAAATTGTGACTTTGTTCTCACCCAGTGAGATTGTGCCCATCCTATTGGAAATAGGAATATTGTGTAATATTCTGACTTTTCTTAACATAGTCGCCGGACGACGTCTGCATTACTATCCCCAACTGCTCAGGTAATGTTGTAGTGTTTGGCTCCATTTTTTATATATATTATCTAGACAAAATTTTAAGCATTAATTTCGGTCAGTAACTATTATTCAAGCCTTTCAATTGTGTTTACAAGAGGACGTAGTAAAAATACCACAGTTTTTGGCATTGGGCCATCATAAAAGGTTTAATGGGAAAAATTTACGAATTTTAGTAATGTATAAAACCATGTAAAGTGATTTTTTTATCACTAAAAGACTATCTTAATTGTTGATTCTGTTGTGATATTTATATAAAATGTGTAAACCTACATTCTAATTTAACAAATATTTGTATATATTTGATCACTTTTCCACTCTAGTGCGAAGAAGAAATTTTAGTATTTATAGAGGTGCTAATACAATAATAATTGGAAGATTTTATGTCCCTGGCACACTGCCAAATTTTCGGCTTCAATCATATTTGACAATAAAATTTGAAGACAAAATACAAACATCAATTATTTCCTTCCAACATATTTCACCAAATAATCTTGAATGTGTTTGAAAATTTCACAGTGTCATATTTTTACTTGCAGAATCGAATTTTAATTATTATTTAAGAATTATTTTCTTTGTGGGGTATTGATTTTATTATTCCATGCAGTCCATTGCAGGAAGGGATGTTGTAATTTAGTTTCGCTTCTTTACTAAATTCAAGTTTTAATTATCAGAGATGTTTCCTGCACAATTAAATTTAATGCTTCTGTGCACGAAATATTATGTGCAATATTCACTTAAAATAACTGATATTTCCAGAAGACTTTTACATAAATTATCATTATTACCTACTTCGTTTCCAGCAATTTGTTCATTATTTTCAAGTTTCTTGATGTCCTTTTTCGTGCACGATTCTGATTGACAGAGGCCGTCAAACATTAAAATAAATTTTAGACCCCTTCCAATCTTAAAATGTTTGATAGAAACTAAAGTCATGGGACTTTCTCAATAAAATATGGCTGCGTTTATGATGTATCATTACGAATTAGCGGTTTCATTTTATTTGACCAAACTTTTTTGAAGCNTTTAATTCCCTTTGTCAGTTTTCACTTTATTCTTGGCCTTTTTGTACAGTAATGGCTACTGGCAGGCCTTGTGGGTTAGGTCCGCTATAATTTGAATTGCATACATGTAACTGTGTACACTATTCAGCAATACAATTTATTTGAGTTAACCGAAACTTGTGAGTTCTAATTTTTGTGGTTTATTTTGGGTTCTGACCATATTCAGGAAGTCATCGATGCCTCAATGATGCATCCTTCATTTAAAATGTAAAAGTTAATACGAAGTCATCCTGGGGAGCCTGAATACCCCAGCTATATATTACGTTTTCCTGTACATTTGTACCGTGTGTGTCAGGGGATACAGCCACATGGTTGTTCGGCCCACGATCCTGAGAAATTGTGACTTTGTTCTCACCCAGTGAGATTGTGCCCATCCTATTGGAAATAGGAATATTGTGTAATATTCTGACTTTTCTTAACATAGTCGCCGGACGACGTCTGCATTACTATCCCCAACCGCTCAGGTAATGTTGTAGTGTTTGGCTCCATTTTTTATATATATTATCTATACAAAATTTTAAGCATTAATTTTGGTCAGTAACTATTATTCAAGCCTTTCAATTGTGTTTACAAGAGGACGTAGTAAAAATACCACAGTTTTTGGCATTGGGCCATCATAAAGGTTTAATGGGAAAAATTTACGAATTTTAGTAATGTATAAAACCACATAAAGTGATTTTTTTTATCACTAAAAGACTATCTTAATTGTTGATTCTGTTGTGATATTTATATAAAATGTGTAAACCTACATTCTAATTTAACAAATATTTGTATATATTTAATCACTTTTCCACTCTAGTGCGAAGAAGAAATTTTAGTATTTATAGAGGTGCTAATACAATAATAATTGGAAGATTTTATGTCCCTGGCACACTGCCAAATTTTCGGCTTCAATCATATTTGACAATAAAATTTGAAGACAAAATACAAACATCAATTATTTCCTTCCAACATATTTCACCAAATAATCTTGAATGTGTTTGAAAATTTCACAGTGTCATATTTTTACTTGCAGAATCGAATTTTAATTATTATTTAAGAATTATTTTCTTTGTGGGGTATTGATTTTATTATTCCATGCAGTCCATTGCAGGAAGGGATGTTGTAATTTAGTTTCGCTTCTTTACTAAATTCAAGTTTTAATTATCAGAGATGTTTCCTGCACAATTAAATTTAATGCTTCTGTGCACGAAATATTATGTGCAATATTCACTTAAAATAACTGATAATTCCAGAAGACTTTTACATAAATTATCATTATTACCTACTTCGTTTCCAGCAATTTGTTCATTATTTTCAAGTGTCTTGATGTCCTTTTTCGTGCACGATTCTGATTGATAGAGGCCGTCAAACATTAAAATAAATTTTAGACCCCTTCCAATCTTAAAATGTTTGATAGAAACTAAAGTCATGGGACTTTCTCAGTAAAATATGGCTGCGTTTATGATGTATCATTACGAATTAGCGGTTTCATTTTATTTGACCAAACTTTTTTGAAGCAGCTTGACGGACAAATTTGACAGTGTGACAGGGGCTTAAGACAGTTCACCACCGCATAATAATACATTTTTTCATGACCAGATGTCATCAACTTTGCTCGAAAACGCGAATAGTAATGCAGAAAAGATCAATGTCTTTGCATGTTTACTAATGTTTGCTGTTTCACATCTGCTTTTGGCTTTGCTCTTTGGATTATGTTTTTAATTTCTGTTCTGGGACAAAAGTTTTAACATTTATATGACAAAAGTTGCACCACGCGGTGTTGTACATTCTATGAGAAAGGCTTTTTAATAATAAAATTTGTTGGTGCTATGTAAGTGACTGCTGTTGAGTTTGCNATAATAAAATTTGTTGGTGCTATGTAAGTGACTGCTGTTGAGTTTGCTTTTGTTTTAACAGTTTAGGTTTAACACTAGTTTGATCAGCCATTATAAAATTTAAATTACTAATGTTTGTCAGTCACTTGGTAAATCGCTCGCAGACGGTAAATTTTGAAGTCTTTCTGCTCTAAACAACTTCCGGTCGTTTTTCGTCAGACGACCATCATGGCTGCGGAACATCAGTACTTTTACGAAGATGAAGTTTTTAGAATCAATAGGAAAGGAAACATCGAATTTGGAATGGTCATAGAAACCTCGGAGCTCGCGAGTAGCGACGAAAATTCGGACGTTGAGGAAGGTGGTCGAATGAAGAAAGATCATATTCGCGTTGCATGGCATCCTTCGGGACTCGAAGAAGTCATCCCAGAAAAGAAGGTAAACATTTGCATTCGAGGCCTTAATTAGACAGTTTTTGCTAGTATTGTTTTCTATAATTGTCTTGTTATGCCCCGAATTTTGTTGTGTAGTATTTACTTCTTGTGACAACTTCGTGTGTTACGAATATATTATTTTTGCTAGCTATATATCAGTTCCCGTGCAGACAGGAACACTTAGTTTTGAAGTAAACAGTTGTTAATTATCTTTTAAACAGCTTTGTAATTGACAGTCCTCAGTTCAGTTGTTTCTTGTTGTGTATAAATATGCATCCTGCTGTCATATTATTTAGGCCTACATATTTATTCTAGGCTTTAAAATTCAGCACTACTTTGTTAGCAAATTTGGTAATGGCAATTATCCAGTTTAGGGGCTTTTCTTTATTNAGGCTTTAAAATTCAGCACTACTTTGTTAGCAAATTTGGTAATGGCAATTATCCAGTTTAGGGGCTTTTCTTTATTTAAAAAAAACCCCCGAAAAGTGGTATATTTCCACTCTACTAATTAAGCAGAACAGGAATATACTAGGGTCATTAACTTTAGACCAATTTCGTAATATGTGCTCACCTAACCTAACAGAACCTAACCCCACCATGAGTGAATCACTATTTTACATTTTNTAAAAAAAACCCCCGAAAAGTGGTATATTTCCACTCTACTAATTAAGCAGAACAGGAATATACTAGGGTCATTAACTTTACACCAATTTCGTAATATGTGCTCACCTAACCTAACAGAACCTAACCCCACCATGAGTGAATCACTATTTTACATTTTTATACTAACCTAGACTTGTTGGGTTTTAAACTAACCTAGGATTGTAGGGTTTTAAACTAACCTAGCATTGTAGGGTTTTAAACTAACCTAAGATTTTAGGGTTTTACACTAAACTAAGAATGTAGGATTTTAGGGATTTAAAGTAAATGTAAAACACACTAAAGAATATCAATTAGGTAGGCGGTTGGTACAATTCCTCTGTCAATGGCCAATTCAACCTTACATCGCTCGACAAAACACCATGTTCCACTAAAACGCTACATACGCGAATACAACACCTGTAGCACTCGTTCATAGCCTATTATTATGCACTGAAGCACTCGTTAATAGGCAAATATAACGCACAGAAGCACTCGTTCTTGCTTTCTCCGTTTTAAATCTGCNGGTTTTACACTAAACTAAGAATGTAGGATTTTAGGGATTTAAAGTAAATGTAAAACACACTAAAGAATATCAATTAACTCACCTAGGTAGGCGGTTGGTACAATTCCTCTGTCAATGGCCAATTCAACCTTACCTCACTCAACGAAACACCATGTTCCACTAAAACGCTACATGCGCGAATACAACACCTGTAGCACTCGTTCATAGCCTATTATTACNAACACACTAAAGAATATCAATTAACTCACCTAGGTAGGCGGTTGGTACAATTCCTCTGTCAATGGCCAATTCAACCTTACCTCACTCAACGAAACACCATGTTCCACTAAAACGCTACATGCGCGAATACAACACCTGTAGCACTCGTTCATAGCCTATTATTACGCACTGAAGCACTCGTTAATAGGCAAATATAACGCACAGAAGCACTCGTTCTTGCTTTCTCCGTTTTAAATCTGCCGGGAATGCAACTTAACGAACTACGCCAGCAAAAACACAAAGGCTACTAAGCTGTTAAAAAAATTGTCCGTTAAATCACATGTGATGCGTCGCCGTGACGTAACAATTTCTTCAAACCAATAAGGTGGCAGCAGGAATCATGATTTAACCAAACAACATAACAACTGAGGTAAACAAAGCGCCAAACAACTATTTTATTTAATACGTTCTACATATTTTAACATGACCACCTTCTGAATATGAACTAGGTAAGCTGTGCAGAATCCATTAATGCTACTTTCATTTATCTAGGATGTTTTCTTCAGAAAAGCTGCTAAACTGGATAACTACCCCCCACCTAACCTAACTTTCCCTAACCCCATGACGAGTGAATCACTATTTTACATTTTTTTTTTTTTATCTAATTTAGGATTGTAGGGTTATAATATAACCTAGGATTGTAGGGTGTTAATCTAACCCACGATTGCAGTGTTTTAATCTAACATACGATTGTAGTCTAATGTAGGATTTTAGGGTTTAAAGTAACAGTAAAACACACCAGAAGTATATGAATTAACTCACCTGGGTAGGCGGCGGGTACAATTCCACTGTCCTCAGCCAATTCAACTGTTGTGCACCTTACCTCACTCGACAAAACACTATGATCTACTAAAACGTCCAAGTAACATCTGCCACATAGCCAAATATTATGCACATAAGAACTCTTTCTTGCACCCTTCATTTGTAAATCATAAACCTTCGCACAGTTAGATTTGGACGTGCGCAACACACATCACTCACCACAAACCGCACTGGCTCGCAACTAAACTGCAACTAACATACGGTGACGTCTACACATCCACAGCCAATAAGGTGACTGCGAGATGCACATTTGTTTACGTTACTACAGCATTACTCCACCAAACATCATGGCGTCCGACGTAAACAAAGCGGACGAACTGCTCTTACCTTTATCTATTTTATCTAGTACGTTATACTTATTTTACCATTTCGCCCTCCCGAATATAAACAAGGTAAGCTCTGCAGAACCCATTTATGCTATTTTGTGGGTCTAGGGGTGTTTCCTTCAGAAAAGCCCCTACTCTGATACCGTTCTACATCACACAGCAAAACACCCCATTTTGGAATTTGTGGAATAAATATAGTTAATAATAAAAGTAATTATAATATAACATTCTGGATAGATGACAATGTTGTATTTAATAGGCCACAGTAAACAAACAGTATTCCGAAAATAGTTTTTAAGTTTTTTACCAAATATAGTAAAATCTGGTGTAAAATTTCAGTCAGGATCACATTTGAGCAGGACCTATTTTTTTAACTGAACAAGGGGGAAACAACAAATTATTTTACAGTTCATAGGAAAAGTTTAAACCTGAGCTGTAGTGTACACTATGCCAATAGCAGCATGACGTTGGGGTGCAAAAATACAGTGCTACCTACCATTTGGTGATATTTTAAGGCAGACAGTGTAAAAGTATTACAGCTTTGGTAATAATGTGAATTTTTCGTGTGTTTACATTTTGTGCATAATATCGTTTGTTTACAAAATTTTGAACCTCCATACTTATAGCTTTTTTTACATCACCTCTCAGAATATTATTTTAAAGAATATGATATAGTATTCAGTTTAGGTATACTTAATTATGTGTTACAGAAGTGTTTTCTCTTAGCATCTTAATTAAGGCAAGTTTGAAATTTTATTGTGTATATGAACTGAAAGCCAANTGCTACCTACCATTTGGTGATATTTTAAGGCAGACAGTGTAAAAGTATTACAGCTTTGGTAATAATGTGAATTTTTTGTGTGTTTACATTTTGTGCATAATATTGTTTGTTTACAAAATTTTGAACCCCCCATACTTATAGCTTTTTTTACATCACCTCTCAGAATATTATTTTAAAGAATATTATATAGTATTCAGTTTAGGTATACTTAATTATGTGATACAGAAGTGTTTTCTCTTAGCATCTTAATTAAGGCAAGTTTGAAATTTTATTGTGTATATGAACTGAAAGCCAAGGAGGTTTTGGTGTGACTGAACTAACTTTTGTGATATAAATATAATATTTATGGATTTTAAGTAGCCTGCAATTTCTTTTAAGTTAACAAGGAGACATTCCTTCCGGCCATTAGACTTAGCAGTCCAACGTAATGTTAGGGATGGCTGATCAACTATATTGATAGAAATGACTGCCCATCCTAACTTAGTTTCCAAGTGGAAGAGGCATGGCAGTTTGGTAACACTGCGCGGGCAGAATGAAGAGGCCCCAGGCGCTAAATATCTTAGTTTTTTCTGTGTTGCTATCACGCCGTTGCCGAAGCGTCACTGGGTGACGTCGACCCTCAACGCCATCCAGATGAGTGTTTTGTAAAACTGAAACAATATTATACCTTGCTCACTATTAATTGGAAGTAAAAAAATTTTTTGTCTCAATTGAATTTTTCCTTATTTAAGATCATACCAGAGGCACAAGATGAAGATCTGTGCTCCACACTAGCTAGTTCCGGCAAATTTAGATTAAACAAATTAATTCAAGAGCTAATAATTATAAACAGTGCTCTATAATAATTTGATTCATTACTGTGTTTGTGAGAAGTGATATTTCTGCTAACTTCATCTAATTCAGTCTCTTCAATGGTTAAGTCAGCATTAATTTCTTTTCCCTGTTTTGGTATGTTTTAAATTAGCAGTTCTTCCCATCACACTAATTGCATTGCATCATTAATTGCTACGTAATAAATTTAATATTGCAAGTGATATGTCAGTGTCCTTGTTACTTGTAGTGTAATTATTTTATTTTTATTGCCTGCTTGTGTTTTACGCCAGTGTCTCTTATCTATTGCATATTCAGTTGTGGTATTTCTCATGATCATTAGATTGGATATGGTACATTACTTTTTTTTTTTTTATTTACTGAATGTTTTAAAGAGCCTGTCTAGGCTTGCATGCAGAAACTGTAAAATGCTAAGTTATCTTTGTAGGCGGTTGGACAGGGAGTTAACGGGGGAACACACTTAAACACAATACTGTTTTGGGTCAAGGTGGGGTTATCAACTTATGGGTACACATGACTTATAATAAACATATAGGTTATTTACACCCACATATATGATATACAAGGCTTAATGTTTAAAATTAATCTCAAGACTATGGAGTCATTTGTCCCAAACTTTTTTGATTTAACATATTTAATATAAACTTGGTTGTTTCTTCGTGTGAAATGGCGATGCATCATTGCTCTGGTTGTAGTGGTTACTTTACATTTTACTATGTTGTGTTTCATCTTCTTAACTAACTTCAGAGAACTTAAATCTGAAGCCATCATGAGGGGTGGTAATTGAGTTTTTATGAATATGTATCTTGTAAGTGTTAGAAAGTGTATACCATATAATATCGTTACTGCTCTGTTTTGTAGGACTTGCAATTGCTTAATTTTGTTACTGTTACATTGTGACCATATAATATTTAGTTATGTCAGATGGCTATGTATTGAGAAATATAACTGTCTTCTGGATGTAGCGGGTATTTTATACCTTGTTCGTTTAAGTACACTCACAACTGCAGCCACTTTACTTTACTTATTATTTTGTCAACATGATCACACCAAGTGAGGTTTTTGTCCATGACTAATAAAAAAAAAAGTAATTTTTTCTATGAGTTTTTGATTTCTACATTGTTTACTTTTAATTTTTTTTAGTGGGGATTACAGTTTTTTGTTTATGAAATATAATTAATTTGGTTTTTGTTCAATTAAGCTACATATTATTCCTTGAAAGCCAGTTTGTTAGTAAGTCTATATTCTGTTACATTTAATCCATTATGTGTGCTATGTCATTGCAAATGTAAAGTATGTTTGTGTCGTCAGCATAAATTGCTAATTTACCTTAAAAATTACAGTTTGAGAGGTCATTGATACATACTAAAAAAAAAAAAAAGGGGGTCTAAAATAGAACCATGCGGAACTATACTGTTTACTATCTCCTCCTGACCCTGTGTATCACCCATACTTCATATTGTTTCCTGTTGATGAAGTATCTAGTAAACCAATCTAATGATTTCCCCTCATTCCTATTCTCTCTAGTTTACTGAGAAGGATATTGTGGTCTACCATATCAAAAGCCTTTTGCAGATCAATGGAAATGAATGCACTTATTTTGTTTTGATCTAGTGCCAACTGAATTTTGTTTACAATGTCTACCACTGCAATTTCTATGCTCACGCCATTCCGAAAGCCGTATTCTGCACTTGAAAAAAAATTGTTTACCTCTAAGAAATTCAGTAGTCTTATTTTCATTGCTCTTCAAATATTTTAGAGGGACAGGAAGAATAGAAATGGGTCAATAATTTTGTGGTTTTTTCATGTTACCACCTTTAAGTATTGGCACTACCTTTGCTATTTTGAAGTGAACTGGAAAAATTCCATCAACAAATGACATATTAATTATTTCCGATATGTTTTTACTCACTTCAATAACAGAATTTTTTAGAATTTTGCTGGTTATCCCGTCTTTAGTTATATATTGTTTTGTTTTTAGTTTTCCAATGCCGATGAGTTTTTTTATTTCATCACTACTAGTTGGTGTTAGAAATACAGAGTTATCTAGGTTAGTATTTGAGGTGGGTGTTAGCACTGTAGAGTTGGTTAAATTAGTTTTTGGGCGAAGTCTGTAGCTATAATTATTGATAGATTTTATTATAATACTTTCTGATATATTAATAAAGTGGTGATTAAAGGCATTACATATTTCTACAGTATTTGTTGTTGTTTTGTTGTTCATGGTTAAGCTGTCACATATAGTACTTTTGTTACTAGGTGTTCCATATGCAATTTCATTTATTCTCCATTGCTTTTTATGATCTTGCCCTGCTATTCGAAATTGGTTTCCGTAGTGTGCCTTTTGAAGTTTACGTTTCAGATTTGTAACTTTGTGTCTGCATATGGCATACTCCTCTTTGAGAAGTGCGTTGTTATTTATTTGTTTCTTTAATTTATTGTGCAGTGTGTCACTCCTATGTAATAACTGTAACAGTTCTTCTGTTGCCTATTTTGTCTGTGTGTTTTAGTTTTGTAAATTGTGTAATGTGTAGAGTCTCTGCATTTAATCTTTTTAGTTTGTAAGCCTATGTGGAAGCATTCCTCAAGCTTATTGCATGCTTTGTTTGAATTTTTAAGAGTGTGTAACTTTAGCTGAGTTAGTTCTTTGTTTATCTTACAAGAAGTGTCTCCTAGGTTTATCATTAAGCTCTATTATTGTCAATGTCATAACTAGGGTTGCCAATCGTACTATAATATATATTATTATACCATATTTTGGCTTGGTGTATTATATACTGTTGAAGAAATGTATAGTACGCAAAAATACTATGTTTCGGTCGGACCTTACAATGTGCTTCGGGTTGGCCAGTTCTACTATATTAGTTTTAATTTTTATTAAATAGCAACACCACCCAGCAAACTTTATGAACGCACCTTACGACTTTGCTTGGACTGAAGCGTTGTGCGTGTTTCCGAACGTGAGAACTGTCACTGTCTATGTCAAAGGTTTGTTTTTACCGCTTTTTTACTCATCTGTGGTGTGGTTTTGTTTTGGTCACCAAAAATTGCTTAACAAGAAATAAATAATAATAAATTGTTAAAGTCAACAACGGAAGGCGAAAGTGCTAGTGAAAGTGCGCTGTTGTTAACCCCTACTAAAAAGTGGAAAGTCCATAAAAAAGAAATAGAGCCAGTGTCACCTTAATAAAAAATGAGCTCCTTTACATTAATTTGCTATTTGAGTGCAGTAAAGCATTTAATACTTTTATTATGAATAATAAATTATTAAAGAGTGCACAAAGCACAAAAAAATATAGGTTTTGTAAATAAGTAATATATTTGGTGTTTAATAAGCATACCTTACACGTTTTTTTAACCTTTTTCCATAAAATACTATATTTCCCCAAAAAAACAGTTGGGAAACCCTAGTCATAACCAATGTATTTTGACTGGACTTTGTTTTATGCAGTTGAGTTTGTAGCATATTGTGATCACTTATATCACTAGTTATGTTGTTTATGGTTATTTAATTTTTCGTGGCGTTTGTTAAGTCATGGTCAATCAATGTTGTGGTTGTTTCAGTTGCTCTGGTTGGATATGTAATGTTGCATTACAAGTAGCCATATGTAGATAACAAACATTGATATGCTTTATCTAAGCTTTCTCTTTTTAGGACATCAGTACTAAAATCTATCCGTCACTTGTAAGCCACTGTCTCATAAGTACTGTGGTTGTACTGTCACAGGTATGTTTTTTTTTGTACTGTACAGGTGTAATAATAAATAAATAAATAATAAATTTCCTTATGACAAAATTTTGGGTCTCCACAAACAGTGTCAAGATAGTGTGTATAACGGTAATTATTAAGATTAGGGGCTTTTAAGAAAAACACAAAAAAAAAATTAAAAATTGTGATATATTTCTACTCTACTAATCATGTAGAACACAAATATATAAGGGCGTAGCTTTAAAATAAGTACAACATATTAAAAAAAATTGAACAAAATTGTAAAATGAGTAGTTTAGCCAGTTTGTTTACGTTTCTGAATGAAACGTCCTAGACCAACAAAAGTTGCATTAATGGGTTCTGCATAGCTTACCTTTTTCTATTCAAGAGGGCGTAATGTTAAAATAATTAGAACATATTAAAAAAAATTGCGAAATGTACGAGCAGTTTTCTGTTTGGTTTACGTCTATTAACGTCTACCACCATTAATAATGGCCACACATTGCTAATTCCACACTACCTAGTGGCCACGGATGTCATTACCAGCATTTTAACAATCAATTTAAAAAATATCAGTCGCCATAGCGTCTTTGCCGGGTCTCGTGCTGTCCCAATCCGACGGATTTAAAAATGGAGAAAGCAATAACGAGTGCTTCTGTGCGTTATATTTTACTGTAAACGAGTGTTTCATTGCGTTACATTCGGCTGAAAACTAGTGATTCGGTGCGTTATATTTGCGTATGTGCCGGATTTGTGGAACACTGTTCCGCAGAGTGAGGTAAGGTTGAATTGGCCGTTGACAGAGGAATTATATCCAGTGAGTAAATTGATATTCTTTTGGTGTTTTTTATGTTTCCTTTAAATCTCTAAAATCCTAAATTCGTAGTTTAGTGTAAAGCCCAAAAATCCTAGGTTAGTTAAAAACCCTACAATCCTAAGTTAGTTTAAAAATGTAAAATAGTTATTCACCCACCGTGGGGTTAGGTTCTGTTAGGTTAGGTGGGCACATGTTAAGAAATTAGTAGTACGTTAATGCCCCTCGTATATTCGTGTTCTGCATCATCAGTAAAGTGGAAATATACCATTTTCTGCAAATGTTTTTTTTTTTTTTACAGGAAAACCTTTAAACTTAATAATTACCGCCCGATGAACGTGACACAAGAGACAGATACGGCGTCAGAGCGCTACGGAAGTTCATATTAAATTTTATTCAGTTTTCACAATACCCCAATGAAATCTGCCCTACAAGTATGTTAGTTGGCTTTTGGAAAATTCTAAAACGGCAGGTTATCTTTATAATATCCAGTATTAACTTTTTAAAACTCACAATAAAGTGAAAGATTATTTTGCTTTTTGAAAATATTTGAATTTATACGAGTGATAAAAAGTATTTAGCAACAAACCGGCACGTTATTTTGGTGGCAAGTTAGTGTATTATTTACTACAGTAGGGAAATACCCACAAAATGTTTGCTGTAATGTTGTATTTACATTTTATGCGTGCCTTGAAGAGTACGACACGATGGAAAGTAAAAAAAAAGAATCTATTTTTGTCGGGCTGAAATTTTGTCTGACTGACGTCACAGTGACCTTGTTTTTCATTGGCTGCTACTCAGATTTTGTCGTGGCGAGGTTGTCGTGGTATTGTGACTCCAGCTTAAGGGTGTAGTGAGTGGTATGTCCAACTTAATTACTCAACTGTGTAGGACCTGTACTCATGTAACACAGCACATCAACCATGCATGTATACAACATACACTTGTATACCAGTATCCTCAACTAGAAGCAAATATAACATAAGAATTCTCTTTCAATTAATTTAATAAATTCAAAGATTCTCAAAAACAAATTACCCTACCCGGTTCGGCCTTGACCTAATACATATTAAAATTTCTTAAGAAGAATTTACTTTCCTGAGCCACCTTTACCAAATTACCTATAAGAAAAAAAATTGTTGTCAAATTTAGACAGTTTCACATTGTGTTGAACTACTCTGTCTCTCACTTAACTTGGCTAGATCATGACAGTCAGTGAGTGGCAACTTGAAATATATGAAACAAACAACGTGCCATTTACAATATCCTGTATCAGCTAATGCACGAACAAACAAAAATTAATATTACGTTGGCTATTCTGAGTGCACTGCCAACGCACATCAGGCAAGCAGAAAATGCACGGATAAGAAAGAGTTTCTAAATTAATTAATACATTTTATTTAAGTGGTCACAAAACAGCAGTTGTTAGAGTTACAAACTAAAATTCGTGATAAAGTAGTAATGTATAGGTGTTCAAAATGAAATGCACATTAAAACGATCCGTATTCAAATGAGACACAATTTCAAACCTTGGGACTTTTAACGTCGTATCCCCACTCTCCATCCATGTCTTTCATACATGCTTGATATTAATTCCAAAGGCATACAGAAATATCACAGGGTGTTGTTAAATTATTATTTCAAATAATTGGACAAAATATATTTAAAACTCGTGTCGTTTCAAGTTAGTAATAGGAGGAAAGTAAACTTTTTAAAAGATAAAATCAAGAATCAGGCCAACGTGCTGCTACCTGTTGAGTAATGCGCTCGGCTCACAACACGCCCAACCATGCCATGGCGCACCATCTATGAACTGTCTCCCGAATCACTATCAGCCAGAAAAAATTGCTTTCTTGTGTAAAATAACAAATTTACGAACAGATACCAATGGTTTTAGACAATGAAAACAAACCACAAAAAATAAAAAAACTGGAACATAGTGCATAGATTTAATTGCTTAATTTAACTCTCTTTATTGTTTAAATATATTAAATTTAATTGTGTAGTCTTACTTTAATTTGTTTTTTCTAAGTGTAAAAGTAAGTTACTTGTTTCAGTTTTGTCTTCATATCACTTTGTATTATTCATAGATTGCCATAGCTACTCTATAAATGTGTTCTATGTTTTTTAAATAATTGATAAACTGGAAAAATATTTTGATCACATGCAGATACGTGATGTAGGTATAAATAGTGTAATATATGATTTTTTTAAAACACCTAGTCTAGCCTTTATATGCATTCTAGCATTATTAGTGATAATTTAATGTTGTAATTTAGCAAGCTTCAGTTTGTCATTGCACACTGTCCCACACATGACGCACACTGTCCTACACATGACGCACACTGTCCTACACATGGCGCACACTGTTCCACACGTGACATTTATAAAATAAATGTTTCTGAGCTTACATTCAATTTTCTCCTCCATCACAATACCTATGCCAAAAAGTAGCACAAAAGCTGTTAATGTTATAAAAATTGCATATCGCTCAATCTCTTATAGTTTAGCTAAGTTTCAAGCCGTAGTTATAACTTCTGAAACTGTGGTAGAATAGGCGGTCCCACACGTGACGGCTAGAATTTATTAATTTATTTACATTTAGAACAATAATAGAAAAAAGTTTTGATGCTCAAAAAATTAACAATATGAAGAGCTTCTTACTGACTGTTTGCGAATGAAAAACTATTGCTACCAGTGTGGTGTGGGAGAGGGATTAGTGTAAAAAATGTAGTAAAAATATCCTGCATGTGACAATGGAATGCCCTAAATATGTAAAATTATATGTGTAGTATACACAATAATCGAAGCACAGCAGGTTGTAAAATCCACATTTTGGAACTGAAATATATATTCAGTATTGTTGGAACATGTGTGCGTGATCACATGTGCTATTAGGGGAGAACAATTACAAGTACAAGTATTAGCTTGAGGCATTTGACAGGTGACACCAAAGCTGTTAATGTTTACAATAATTAATTAAGTATTTTAATAGAAAAGTATGTCAAACTGGATCCGTGAAAAAACCCCACAGCAAGCAAGCAGAGAAGTAGTAACAGACCTTTATTTACCCCTTCTTCTTGTGGTGCTGAGGATGTATTCAGGTCTTGGCAGTTTAGGTTTTTAAAATGTGACTATTAGTGACCTTCAGATGTATGCATTCATATTCTGTATAACAGTTAAATGATAAACAATTCACAAATTGGATGACAGGCCGAACCACATGGGTGGATATATATATATATATATCTGTTTTAGATGAACAGTTTACGAATAGAAATGTACATTGATGTAGAAGATTTAATCGGATTATAAAACAAAATACAGAATCTATGTAGATATATTCCACTACTTGCTTTCTAAAATTACACACACATTTGTTTCCTTAAGAAGAATGAAAGTAGTTTATGAATAATGAAATATAATAAACACATAACTTAAAGACCATTTTGCATGCTAAGCACCCTGTTTTTGATTAACAGTTTACTCATACTAAAAACACGTAAATTGACAGCATGAAATAATTGAATGCATGTGTTTCTTTAATAAAAATTACAGAAACTCTAATACATTTATAACTCTGTGCTCCGTATGCCCACTGCTTGGATAGAAAATGTATAGAATTGATTTGAATAATAGTAATAATAATAATGAAACTGACTAAATTTGTTGCATGAATTCCCTCTTGATAATGCATTTTATTTTCAGGTGGAATCACTAATAATAAACAGTATCTTCAGTGCAACAACCCACCTAGCTATACATTATTGATGTTTCACCATTTAGGAAACTAAAAATGTTTCAGATTTGTCCTTTTATATTTCTGCACAGTTCTCCATTGTCACAATTCGGCAAGGAGTGATAGAATGGCTATTTGTTCAGCTCGGTACAAACTTTAATAACAGAAACAAGGTGATACTAACCTGAGGACCGACTACGTACAGACATTCTGTCACAAGCTAGGTGGAGAAGGGAAAAAGAATGTGCATACCTGTGCAAGGTTTCATCTCCTTTACCTCCACCTCGAAAATGATGTCATGGAGGAAGAACACAAACTCGAAGAAAAAACTTCTATTTAACTGCAAACATTGGGGACTAGGGAGACACCTGCTGTTGTGTAGAGGTGCGTGAAGGGGAGAAAATATGTCACTCAGCGACAATTACACCAGTCCACTGTTTCCTGGTCTAAAGCATTGTTCAAGTCCAAGAGCAAAAAGGTATTATATGGGCATTTCTCTGTAAACTGGGCAACAGTACTAAGAAAACTGTCTAGGCAACTTTTTTTCTTATATATCAAATAAATCTTATTCAGTGAATACATAACCACTTATTTAACAATAAACAGCAGATGAACCAAAAATATTTCTATTATTTTAGAAAATATTGAGCATTTTCTAAAAAATCGATACAGGGGACTGTTGCCTATGGCAGGGGACTGTGTGTATAAATGAAAAAAATACTATTTCAGTACCAAAATTAAATCTTTTTTATTATATAGAAACATTGGAGCTTAGGAATTAAGTAATTGAACAATAAAGATACAAATGAAATTAACAGTCTTTTATAATATTCTACTTATACTCAAATTGCAACTCTGAAATCTTAATATTAATTAGTATCAATTAAATCACATAGGTACAAAGAATATTCAAGTACTTTGAGTCTTAAGCTACAGAATGAGTCTCATTATAATTAGTTATGACTTCAAAATATAGCATAAGTAGGTAAAGGAAATAATATCAAGAACTTGGTTAAAAACATTTATAGGTGAATCAAATTTGTAGAACATTAACGACGACTCGTGTACCGCCACTGTGGAAGACATGGCTGCTTATATGGTCAGAGTTAATGTCCCCCAGGCACCGACTATAAGGTGCGTGGAGGTTGCAGGTTTGGTAATGAGGTAGACTATGACTGTGGTATTTTGAAGTACGAATATATTGTCTCGTGTCTATATTCACAAATACACAACATCAAAACTT
>NQII01006192.1:93067-129421 GCA_002778355.1 Clitarchus hookeri | reverse complement strand
GTCACGTGCTGCAAAATGCGTAGGCAAACCTTAGAAAATTCATCCTGCGATGTTACCTTAAGCGTGTTGCGTTACATAAAACAGAAATAGGGCTGCTAAACTATTCAAGTGAGGTATAAGCTCACTGACTTTCCCTGAACATTTTTATGAAATTTTACAAATGTTTGAAACTAGTAAATAAATAGTATGAAATTATTCAAGTATTTATTATGTTTGATTTAATGCCTTCAAGCACTATGCCACCATAACAATAAAAATCGTTTTTTAAAACACNTAAGTATTTATTATGTTTGATTTAATGCCTTCAAGCACTATGCCACCATAACAATAAAAATCGTTTTTTAAAACACTAATCAAAGCACAGNTGAACATTTTTATGAAATTTTACAAATGTTTGAAACTAGTAAATAAATAGTATGAAATTATTCAAGTATTTATTATGTTTGATTTAATGCCTTCAAGCACTATGCCACCATAACAATAAAAATCGTTTTTTAAAACACTAATCAAAGCACAGTTAATGAAGAAAATTCATGCTTACGTTTTGCAGTCTTCACTTTCACACAACCCAAAAATTGTGCTACTAGCCGCGTTAGTACTTCTACAAAGTCCCTGCCGACAACAGTTTAGGTACCTCCAATCGCATGCCCGTTCGGCGACTGACTGCTGCCGTTTATCGTGCCGCGATGATAACGTGCAAGCGTAGTTGTAACGTCAAGAACCTTCCTTTTTTTTAATCAATTTCTTTAGGTTTGAAAAGTGAGGAAACAGTCCCCATATATTTTAAAATATGGTTTTGTGATACATGTTTATCTCAAACACACACACACATATTATAATACATATGATTTCCTTAAGAGTGGCAATTACATTTGAAGACTTTTTTACTCTATTGTATACACAGTAAATACGTTGGTTCACAGTTCACTATCACGTGAAAACCCAAAGAGAAAACACGGACAGATATTAAAATTTTTATATCATAAGCTTTATAAGTCCTTAGAGATGCTGAGTAAGAATAAAGTATGAACAGTACTATACAGAGATATTTTCTGCTTTTGATTTTATGGTGTATTAGAAATCATGTACTCGAAAATTCAAAGGTGAAAGCTTTTAAACATTAATTGTAACAAGCGTTTGGTAAAGAATGCATATAGCTAGATAATTTTGTTTTCCACTCTGTCAACAACATTTTTTTAGAAGAAATAGTGGAATTAAATATATATTTTGTTAAAGGGAACAAATGTCTCCGACCTTGTAAAACAAAGATAGCATTAATTCTTTCTTATTTCTGCCTAACTTATTTTTTGTAAACAAAATCTGAAAATCATGATAAAATGCCTGCGACAGCAAGATATCAAAAATTGTTTTGATGTCATAAAATTTGTTTTATTTTATATTGGCGGTATAGGAACTAAGTTATGATGACACGATTCGTAACCCTTCATCAAACATTCTCTTTTTTCACGTCGCCTGTCTTCTACGGCCAAAGGCATACACCTTGTCGCACTAACAGTAAAGTCGACAGTCAGCTATTCAGTCCATCGATATGAGAAATACTAATGTTTGAAAAACACTTATTGTGTGATATGAAGTTCTAGAAACTGTTTTAAGCAGTTCGCTAGAAGAGTTAACTTGAAATCATGTCTTCATACAGAATTTCAGAGCCAAAATAGCCATGGTATTTTAAGTTATACAGCCGAAATAAACAAGCGGTCATTCTATCATGAGCATATTACTTTACAAAAACGTTGCTTGGAGCCATATGCTATTGTCGTTTCGTGGTTTCTCCACTTTTTTTCAATCAAACTTTGGAAAAATCACCCCATGTATGATGTGCATGGTTGTGGCCTAAATACGTCAAGTATAACAAGTGCTTCATACTTGTGTTGACATTAAAGTGCCTTATTTTTTATTTACTTAAACATCTTCTTATATTTTGTCTATATATTATGATACGTCATTTATATTTTATATGAATAAAAATGGGAGAAAATATTCGTGTTCAAAATGTCTAGTAATAAATAGTTCTTATTCAAAATATGGTTACACTCAGTGCGCACGATTGTGGTGCGCTGTCCCTTTGATGTAATTTTTTATAGTCTTTTGAACATTGTTCGCATGAGGCGGAGGAAAATCTTGGAAGTAGAACATAAGCATGGCGTCAGAAAACTTAGACATTATCTTGAATGGGATATATACTGATTGTGTAGCGGTTGCATACAAGTTGAGAGGGGTGAAGGGGGTGAGTAGGGTTATACTAATCCACTGCCTGCACTAAAAGAAAAGATTTGTTAGTGGCTACACAAACTACTTAGTTGATGCTTTCAAAGGTGAATTTTTGTTGATGGTAAAAATACAGACTGTAGCGCACAATACCGTGTCGGTTGACAAGTACCAAACTGATTTCGTGCTCACAAAAAATTTTCTTAATTGAGAGAAGTTACATTGGCTGCCACCAAATGTTTAGTTGGCAGCAATAGCATTTNAAGGTGAATTTTTGTTGATGGTAAAAATACAGACTGTAGCGCACAATACCGTGTCGGTTGACAAGTACCAAACTGATTTCGTGCTCACAAAAAATTTTCTTAATTGAGAGAAGTTACATTGGCTGCCACCAAATATTTAGTTGGCAGCAATAGCATTTATGTAGTTCAAAATCAAACATTTTGCTGCTACTGCAAAACTACGTACATACGTTATGTTCTGCACACAAGCTCTAGCGAATTTCAAGTGGCCACCTGTCTGACCTCGAGGGCGTATTTGTAAGAGTTCTTCTCCTCGCATCAAGTTGCGAACTAATTCATGAGGGATATTCTGAAGAAATTACATATTGAATATGTGATTATTTTATTCCAAGTAAGTAAATGTTTCACGCACACGATTCCAGAAAATAAACTTTCCGGTAAGGTGAAGTGTTTAGATATTTGTGTGAATGCCACTTAATATAATTACTTATTCACATGCTTAAGTCACAATGCTCCTCATTGAGCGAGGTGGCGATGTGGTGTTACAAACGTCTCACGTTTTTGAGGACCGGGGTTGAAATATAAGTCCGCTTCAAGACCATTTTGGATTTCTAAAGTTTTCAAAACCATACTTACCTACCGAAGACCTTAACCTGTAACACACATTTGTGACCCCCAATAAATAATATTGCTGTGAGCATCGTAACCTTTTGCTACGATAAAAGAAAATGCCTATCAACGCATTGAATTTATATGTGACTACGAATGCGTTCATTTGTGTTTAACAATAAATACCGAAACGACAAAAACAAATGTTCTGTTGGTGTGACAAAAAATTTTCTAAGATCTTTATTGAAAAAGAAACAGTAGTGTGGCCACCAAAAAAATTTTTTCCGTCTCAGAAAACTGTTTTTTTCTGTGTGGGCGGTCAAGTGAGAGGGCCCTATCTCTGAAAACCTTGAACGTTAGGCATACACGGCACTTGTATCAGCCACTATCTAGTGAAAGCTGGCATGAAGTAATCCAAAAACTTGAGAATATCGAGCGTAGAATTTTTTCTGCTAAATGATAACAAAAAATTTCAAGGAAACTCAAGAAAAAAATAAACTTTTGCATATCACTACTTTTACTTCAAGATAAACATAGTAATGGAAAATTAACGAAGCGCTGATTGTGAAAGAAATAACGATACTGGTGTAATCTCCTCAGCAGGAGTGGATGACTTTGGAAATCGTATGGCTCTGCATGGTAAACTACTCCTATATTTATTTACATACTCTGGTAGGCTTTATCTAAAAATGGCTCCTCGTGCACTCCTGAATGGATTATATAAATTGTCACTGATGCCCTTCTCAGTAGTGACGGTGATCGAGCGATTCAACTTACATTAAGTTGAAATGAAATCACCAGTTTGAAATGTCTAACTGGCTAATTTCAATCAGCTGATGTGTCAGACAAACGCCTAACATCTGTTGGTCGAACAGTTAACTTACAAGCTGACCTGTCGTATAGCTGACTGTCGAACAGCTGATCAATGGAACAGTCAACTCTCTATGGTACATTTTAGAACGTTTTCCTGTATATCAGCTCAATGTCGGAATGTTGCCTGTCGGCCAAATGGCAGCTGACTTGTGGAACAGTTAACTGTCTATTAGGTACAGTGTAGAACGGTTGCCTGTCTATCAGCTGAATGTCGGACTGTTGCCTGTCGGTCAAAAGAAAGTAGATTTGACGCCCGTCGAAAACATGACTTTCGGTCAGTTAATGCATCCCTGCTGAAGCTCGCAGTTATCTGTTGTCTGTCGAGTCACAAGAGTTGTGGGGAAGAACTGAGAAGGGGGGTGAGGGCACTTGACTTTTGTCTTCCTCAAGACCTTGGACTCCAGCAATTGTAACTTTCCTCACTGTGTTGCAGAGCTGTAACTAAAGAGTCTAACATTATTATCTACATGATCTATTACCTAATTGAATGGACTGAAAATCTCTGAATGTGTAACTTTTATTTTAAATTGATATGCTTTGGTTCTGTTGTGTTTATTATCTGTGTTTCATGCAGACTGCATTCATATTAGAGTACTGTGTTTGGCTGGAGAAAACCAAAATGTTGACTACATTCACAGTAATAAAAATAATATTTTAACCCATTACGTAATTTTTTACGGTGACGATACATAACAGTCTGAATAATGTATGATAGTGAATATTTATTTTAAAATAATAAGTTATATTAACTACACTAATTAAAAATTTAAGTATATATTACTTTTTGTAGAAATACCATAGGATAAAAAACAAAAATTAAAACGTTATATGATTGGAGTTCCACGAAAAATATTTCTTGTAAATTTGTTTTGCCCTTCATGAAGATTAAAGTTTTAGGTAACATTTAAAGTAAAAAAAAACTAGAAGCTAGACCATAAACGCATGATGAATTAAGTGTCGAATTTCAAAGAAATTGTAAAATGCCTTTCCTGTGAATGCAAGAAACATTTGAGCAGGAAGCAAACTTTGTATTAAATTAACTTCTTGAAACTTACATGAATATATATTTTTATTCTCATATTTACTCTGACATGTGCCATATCAACATAGTAGCTCAGCTGTCACAACACACCCCATACCCCACCCTCTCCTGCAAGGGCCCTCCAGTAGTCACCTTCCTCGAGACACAGGCCGGAGCATACACGTTTCAAGGTTGCCTTGGAACCCCCCTTTCCCTCCAGCAACCCTGTGAAACCTGGACACGCCAAAGAAAGGTTAAGACATACTGGCGATTTCCACCCACATCAAAAACACGTACCGAAGGGTAGCACGCGCCGCACGCCGCAGAATCAGCTGATAGTGTTTGCCGGTGGCACCGCAGGTCACCCCATTCACCCTCCACCTGCAAGAGCGTGGCATGTGTAGGAAGTAGCATTTGTTCAGCACCTACCCCTTTCCTCTTACCCTAACAAGGGAAGACACTTGTAAGGTTCTAAGGGGGATGGAAATAGTTTAAAAAGCCAAGATGTGTGACGAAGGGGATCAATGACGCGAGATTGGTCAGTCAGTTAGGATCACACGCCAAGAGAAAAAGTCAATACAGCAGTTAACCGAGGCCGGGGAGATCAGACCATGGCCGAGTCAGTCAGTCGAATCAGTCAATCAGTCAGTTGCATCGACAGTTATGTGAGAGCAATTAACATGGTCAGTTAGAATCGTGCGCTGAGAGAGAAAACCAGTAGTCTCCAGCGAGGTGAGTCACTGAACCAGTGTCAGTTTAGTCAGAACAATCGTACCGCCAAATCGGGACGCGAAACGTGAGACCAAACCAGGAACACGAGTGGTGGCCTCACGAGAGGCACCAACCAGCGAGGAAAAAGGCGCCACCGGATGGCGACGGAGCACCACATCAAGATGCAGAAGGAGATACCTAGAACGGAAGGGGAGAGAACACGGAACAGCTGGTTAGAGGGTCTGCAACAGGGCCATCCAACTCACCAGAACACAAGCAAAAGTGACCACCGGAGCAACACCAAACAGCAGAATACTGTGAGGTAACAACGTTTTCACTCAGGGACATGTCCTGTAACCTAATGCCCCCCACAGCATCGGAAACGTTAGCCAGAACACTGTAATCAGCTCTGCAGGCCCAGAACCCTCAGGGTCAGTAATGTATGAATTAATTCTCGGAAAAGTAGTTGCATTGCTGGGAATTTGTGTATGAACTCCCGTCAAATAAACCTGTTAAAACCAAGACATATTGGAATCATTGTTTGATATACCCTCATATATGCAAAATTATATCGCCAGTTATTTTAACTCTTTATATCATGATGTAATAACAAATATTAAAATGAATTATCTTTGTTGTCNACAAATATTAAAATGAATTATCTTTGTTGTCCAAATAACATTTAATGTCTGTATAATTAGGAAAATAAGTTGATAATGCAGTTATTACATTGTAAATATAAATGTTAGTAAAATCAATATAAGTTCATGTTAATATTTATATAACTTCCATTTGTTTCTCAATTCCGTCATATTTTTACCTTTAATGTTTTCTAATGTAATAGGTATTTGATGTGTTTTTTTATGATATTTGTAGTTTAGTATTAACCAAAGAATGGCATACATGTGTATGTAGACAATTGTGTACGTAAATGTAATTATACATGCATTCCTACACNTATTAACCAAAGAATGGCATACATGTGTATGTAGACAATTGTGTACGTAAATGTAATTATACATGCATTCCTACACATGTTTAGGAGTGCGTGTCTCATTACTGTAAATATGTGTGTAAATATATCTGAATATAACATTGTTTAATAAAGAATTTTAAAAAATATTTAATAATGCAGAATTGATTCATTTTCAATATATGTGATAATTTTTAACGTCTGTCTTAAGATAAAGGATTATGTTCGTGATTATCATGTAACTGTTTTAAATACTCTGGGTATAACTCCAATGTTAATTTTTTTTTTAAATCTGCGAATGCTAAATATTGTCACCTAATCACCATGTTAAAATAATTTCCGTTTATAAATTAAATACATTTATAATTTTTTGTGAAAAAAACTTCACGAATAACTTACTAAGCCACTAAAACATAATAGAATATTCATATATAATTATTACAGTTTGCATATTATAACAATGAATCCCGTTGTAAATTAGTATACGGAAACCGCAGAAAGCGGTCAAGTTTACTAGTTCTGAATCTATTGACTCAAATTTCCATATAATATTATTTTTTTGGGATTCGCGTACATAGCGTAATTTACCATCTTCGCGTAGATAGACCTCGTTATACGAATGTTACTTTCAGTAAATATATATGTATACACATACAATTTCAGAATTTTTGCCAAATCGGATTAAGGGCCGGTTTTACCATGCATGTTTAAAGTTTTGGTTATCGGATCATATGATCAATTTAAACAGAGGTTTTAACCATTGGTTTCTCAAGTACTGTTTCTCAAAATACATTTTCCGGCAAAGTAAATGCTGGTTAAGATAAAACTAACAACAGCGCAGTGACGTTTACGTTCGCGAATGGTTGCTGTTAGGATGTCGTCTGCTATTTATGTTTTATCCGACTAGACAAATTTTGTTGTAAAAACTCGAAAGGAAGAACCAACATTACACTATTTTGACCAGGAAACCATACTTATTGAGAAAATGTTTTATTAATTTCATAGTTTTGACGGTATCCATGTGTTACTGGAAACGAGACAGCTTAACAAAAACAAATTAACGTAAACTTTTGCGTTGTCAATGTGACATGTGGTTCCAACAAAAAGAGTTTTTAGAACCGTTACCGTAGTGATTTCACATAACTTGAAATGTAGAGGTATTTCGATACACATTTGAGGACTTAAAAAAAANGAACCGTTACCGTAGTGATTTCACATAACTTGAAATGTAGAGGTATTTCGATACACATTTGAGGACTTAAAAAAAATCCTTTCGTCATACAAACATATATCTGGTGCAAGGGCAGTAAATACGATGACACGTTACTTAATAAAATGGCCACTGATCGCTTCCCTATGTACATTTTAACTTCTTAAATATTACGGTTGTAATTCCAGGGTATTAATATTAACACATCTGGCAAGCGCGAGAAAGAAATCACGATTTTACAAATACGTTAGTGCATGACTGAATGTGAGAAATTACCAATTCTTTAAAAAGCAACCTCCGCCCTGCAACGGCTCGGTACGACTCGGATTTGAAAGGTATTGCGATATATAAATGAATAATTATTATTGAAATACCTTACGTTATATATTGGGTCGGGAAAAATTAGTATGACTGTTAATACAAAAGTTTAATTGCTCGCCAAGCATACTTTCTAGCACCTCCACTTTTCCAACGACTGCAGAAACTTCGAGCAAGACTTAACACACGGCATCGTCGCGTCTTGACGAATTACCGTATTAATAACACGCCGAAAATGACAAGAATAATTTTACTACATATAATAGCAAAATTAAATCCATCCCAGAGGCCAGAATATTAATTTAACTAATGTTTGAATCCGTTTAGCTATATTAATTGCTACGAAAATATGACGTTTACATCATCGCTTATGAATTAGCTCGTAACCCGATGCAAAGAAACCAACACAAAAAAATATGGCGTCGTGGCCAGACGGAAGGTGGCCACTTCGAATACGTTAACCAGAGCGCACGCGCAGAATATAACCGATTTAGTTTTGCTGTCGAAGCAAAATGTTGTTACTGTGGATAACATTAATGCTATTGCTGCCAAGTAATTGTTTTGGTGGCAGGCAATACATTTATTAATAATGAACAAATAACTTAGTGAGCATTAAATAGCGTTTATACGTGTTTTAAGCACCACGATCTATTTTTAAAGGCAAAAAAATTTCGCCATGGAAAGCATCAACCAAACATTTTTTGTAGCCACTAACGAATCTTTTCTTTCAGTGTAACTGCACTGTACAACGTTCAATCCGTTGACCGCCTCTTTGCCAATATATTGTCGAGTTGAAAGTGTCCCAATCAAATGTTCCTTCCTACGTACAATAATATATTATTAATCCTGCCCATTTGAGTAATTTAAGCTTCGAGTGTTGCTGACGTAATTTGAAGTTGCAGAGAACATTACGAAAACTGCTGATGNCCATTTGAGTAATTTAAGCTTCGAGTGTTGCTGACGTAATTTGAAGTTGCAGAGAACATTACGAAAACTGCTGATGTTGTAATATTTGTTCGCCCGTGTCGTAATGTTACGGCAATTTACATACAGATCAGTTGTATTTTGGTGACGTAATTTACGTCGGCAATACGAAAAGTGTTTGTGGAAAATTAATATACAGTCTACACGAATATTTTTAACGTCGTATCCAGTAGTTATTCTCATGCGAGTTACAGAAGCTGACTGACTATTCATTGTGTCTCATTTGGAGAAAAATGCCGTAAATTTAATTTTTGGAAAATTGCTCATAAACCACTCTTCTGTGACTTTCTAGATGAAACTACTCACTAGTAGCATTGATCTGAAGATATACCCACAACTGAAAATAGTTTAGCAGCACCTGCAATTTATGTCCATGCAAATGTTCGCTTGCACAGCCGGTGAAATACAAAGATATTTGTCAAATCTGGCGTAGTATTCTGATCAGACAGTGTGAATTTTATTCCATACTTTCTCTTGGGCTGTGATTAACCTAGTAACTGAGAAATCTCGATGATGGAAATCTTTTTTGAGTAGTGAAAATGCGCGCATCGTGTATGTGTCCAAATAAATGTAATCACAAAATTTTTTTTAATCAGCCTAAGTATAAAATAGCAACAGTAAACAACTTTGGGATAACGTGGTACTATGTGGATACTTTGTGCGTAGTTTCAGCTTCAGTAATACATACGCGGATGTGGCTGGCACACTGAGGTTGAACATTTCTTCACCCCTGTCAGAGGACATGTGTAGATATGGGAACCTCTCCGCGCCCATATTCTTGTGCATCTGGGCGCCAACGATGATCCAGGACATGATCAAAAGACTGGCAGAACTTCCGGCCAAGCAACTCTGCGAAAACACAGTAAAATGGGCCAAGTAGGACGACGATACTCTTGGAATGCTGGAGCAGCGCCGGAATGCAAGACCAGCGGAAAGGGGAGATCCCCGCGAAAACCCGCCAACCGGCAGCATCGTCCAGCACGGTTCCCACATGCGAAAATCAGCGAGCGACTCCGCCGGGAATCGAACCAGGTTCGCCCAGGTGGGAGGCGAGTTGTCCGGCTACTACAACCGCGGATCCATTCGCATTAGAAGAGTTAAGTCAATGGGTTCTTATAAGACTCTTTCAGTGAGCGCTACTGAATGCTCATATAACCAATATCTTGTGCTTGGAATTGTCTCTCCTTCCTAATGTGTTTGTAGACTTCTGTTAGTAAGAATCAAATGCTCCTGAACTGATGTGCCTGTGTGCCACGTCCCATTGATTTTTATTTTTTTTTAATTTTGACCAGAATGTAATTTAACTATCATGGATTTTAGCCTAAATATAACGAATTTCATTATTTTTATCACGCCTGTAGCAAATTTTCAATTCAGCATTCTCAAAAACCTAAGCCACGATATTTTATGGGCCATAGACTTATGCTGACTCTAACCAAAATTGTATGCTCTCAGTATATACTATTAAAAACAATAAATCAAATTTTTGATATTAATTTTTGAAAAATGCTATGAATTGATTCTTATATTTTTGCCCTTATATTTTATAATAGTAAATATTTTTCTTCCGAATTTATTGTAGATGTAGTACAGCGAAAGACTGCTTAAATTGAATACACATTTATATCTAAAATACTTAACATTCAAAAGACTGCATTATTACATTTTTAGTTTTACAAGCAAATGTTTAAACTACAATAAGAAAAATTTAAATTTTTTATGTGTACTTCCAGTGGACCTATATAAAATTTGATATTTAAGGTTATTGAAACTGTGAATATTACAAAAAGTTTTGTAAACGTACAAATGTATTTTTTGTGTAATCATTTCTTTGTCACTTTGGTTATAGTAAAAAATAATGACCATGAGGCACATTTAATTTATTTTGTACACATGGGGGAAAATTTACATTGAGCCGAAAAATGGCATTGAAAAGGGTTTCAGAAGTGATAACTTAAATGTCAAACATATAGATGTAGACCATTTCTACCCTGTTTCCAATATTTTGAAGTTATCTAATTTTACAGGTAACTTTAATTCGATATATTTTATAAGTTTCGGAAACGTCAAGCACATTTTCTTAGATCCGTATATTTAATTTAGCCTCGCACTTAATTTCCATGCGAAAACAATAAGCGGAGTGGAAGTTGCAATGGAACGCAACGCAGCGATAATATGCCCATCACGAAAATCCTAAACTGCGCTACATGAGGCTAACGATGCTCAACAATAATTTACTCCCTGTTACTTTGCACAACTCACATGAAGCCCTGCTAAATTTTTTATTTCAGGATATTCTGCCTCCTCAATAAACGAAGCTTAACCGAGATAAGGTTTATCATACTCAGGTTAGGAACAAAACGGGANAGATATTCTGCCTCCTCAATAAACGAAGCTTAACCGAGATAAGGTTTATCATACTCAGGTTAGGAACAAAACGGGATTTCGTATGGGAGAGTTTGGCACGAGGAAAATTTCCGTTTCTGTTCGAAACAGGTAACTTTTAAACTCGCCGTAAATTGAGAAATTATTATTATTTGTGTGTAATAAAAGTTTGTGTTTGGCTCGAATTGTGATATATTCTTTCCCCAGTCAAAATTTTAAGTGTTAAAAAATTATTTCGTGCCTACTATTCATGCCCTCCAACAGTGTTCAAAAGTTCAACTACAAAAAGTACAAGTGTGTTTCGCATTGAGTGTTGATAAGTAAACTTATTTCTGTGCAAAATAAATATAAATGTCATCACAACGAACTTTAAACTGTTGTGCTTTCGCTCAAGGAAACTCCACGCAAAAGTATTTTTTACCACTTTAATATTTTTTTTTTCAACTTAGTTGTCATATCTAAATTAACTAATTGTGCAAGCCAACGTTTTGCTAAACTGAGTTTACGACCGAATATTACACATGATGTTAATGTGTTTGTTATATTTTCACTCTAGTGCGAATAAAAAAGTTTATTTTATTCTTTATTTAGGGTCTTACATAAGAGAAATCGGAAGATTTTACACAATTATATTTATTTTATGGAAATTTTAATTGTGCTGTTTACTTACGTACAAAATAGAGAAACCCTGGTGCACACACAACGTCAGTGCAACCTTGCGGTGAAGAACATGTACTAGCCGAACTGAAAGCATTGAGTTTCCCAACCTGAGTAGAATAAACCTTAACCGAGTCTAGAAAATTACACCAAAGAGGCGACGAATCTCATTCGTGGGCACTCAGTGAAATAATATTATNACCTTAACCGAGTCTAGAAAATTACACCAAAGAGGCGACGAATCTCATTCGTGGGCACTCAGTGAAATAATATTATAAATTAGAAATATTTCTTACTAAGCAGTGCCAACTCACCTATTTTACTACCGTTTATAAATCTTATTAATAGAAATGGAATATTGTAATTTACAGGTAATATATAAGATAGGCCAGTTTATCCAGAAATTAGGTTCTTTTACGTTAACACAAATGCGAATCGCTTGCGATACATGGAATATTTAGGAAACAACCTAATGTGTAATATATAGGCTTATTTTTCAATGGTTTGATTAAACACATTGAATAAACTTCAAATAGACTCTAATAGCGGAAATGTGANATATAGGCTTATTTTTCAATGGTTTGATTAAACACATTGAATAAACTTCAAATAGACTCTAATAGCGGAAATGTGAATGAGAATCGCACCCATCGACATAATTTCGCAAGCTTTCATGCAGGAAACAATGTGAGNCTAATAGCGGAAATGTGAATGAGAATCGCACCCATCGACATAATTTCGCAAGCTTTCATGCAGGAAACAATGTGAGTTCAAAATGATTTAATGCAATTTAGAGCAAAGTGGTATTCTCACTGTGTGGGATTTTCCGGAATAAATTAGTTCAACTAACTGTTCTAGAAATGTAAACCTCTCATATACTCGCATGCCCTATACTACGCCTGCAATATTTACACCAGCTGGATTATTCCTTCGAGTGCTTAATTTACATTTGCTAACAACTGTATAAATTAAATGATTAAATCCTATTCCTCCATAAATAAATTAACAAAGTGTTGAGTTTTGATTGGCATTTCTCTATATTGACGTTATTTTGGNAATCCTATTCCTCCATAAATAAATTAACAAAGTGTTGAGTTTTGATTGGCATTTCTCTATATTGACGTTATTTTGGTGCATTTGACTTTATTTTGACCTATTTGACGTTATAACACGACTCTACAGACCACACTCAAACAAAACATGTGTCCGAATTTATATCTCGTTTGTTAATCTTTGTAGGGATACGTGTAGTCACGATATTGNTACTCAAACAAAACATGTGTCCGAATTTATATCTCGTTTGTTAATCTTTGTAGGGATACGTGTAGTCACGATATTGAAAAAATTCTGAAATTTTCAGAAATAAGTTTAACATATATGTTTTATTTGTTTATCTATTTTGTGTTTTCTCCTTGTCCACAGGTACGTACCATTCCTAGAATCAAATATTTTCGAAGGCTGCGTGCTGTTGCGGAGAATATGACGATGACTTGAAAATATTCCAGAACAATTACATACAGAAGTGCTTGGTGAGTCCAGACCATTTTTTTCAAACGCTTGGAATTTTTACTACCTACTGTGATTATGGATATACTGTAAAGTTCGAAACGCATTTTCCTTTGTAGCTCTTAAAAAATTAAGGAACCTAGGAGTTGTCATGTTGTTTATAAAATTATTTTATTTCCTCCAGTGAAATATAATACTTCCCTAGCTAACTAGCCTGTGTTGACAAATGCAATCAGTGAAATTTGGGACAATCGTACCTCGATAAAGGCGTATATGCAGATAATGTGTTCAGTTTTATCGTTGCAGAAAGGAGGTTTATATCTGCAATACAAATATCAAAGAAAATTGATGTATGTGGAAGAAATTCTCCTTATTTCCTTAGCATCATATCNTTATATCTGCAATACAAATATCAAAGAAAATTGATGTATGTGGAAGAAATTCTCCTTATTTCCTTAGCATCATATCTTCTTGTTTTTTGCTTTTTTTTTTTTTTAAAAAGTAATGAAAAACACCTGTTTAGTATTTATATGGAAGTGGTCATTAGTTATGTTTTGGCAGAATGGAACAGNTTATATCTGCAATACAAATATCAAAGAAAATTGATGTATGTGGAAGAAATTCTCCTTATTTCCTTAGCATCATATCCTCTTGTTTTTTGCTTTTTTTAAAAAAAAGTAATGAAAAACACCTGTTTAGTATTTATATGGAAGTGGTCATTAGTTATGTTTTGGCAGAATGGAACAGGCAAACGCTGTGGTCAGTGTGACGTGAGTTCAACTTTTCAAAAATATAACTACAGCGGATCCGTAATTCCCTAACATTCATGTAATCTTGCATTCTAAATCTATAAAAAATATTGGAAATAAATATTTACAACTAGACAAATACTGATGTCATTACTCTGGAGTGAATTTTTCAGGGTTACAGTGATAGGGCAGGTTCACCAAACGATGAGATTAAGAGAGAGAGCCCTTAAATGAGTTTAGAATTACACATTTCTGTTGNATAAAAAATATTGGAAATAAATATTTACAACTAGACAAATACTGATGTCATTACTCTGGAGTGAATTTTTCAGGGTTTCAGTGATAGGGCAGGTTCACCAAACGATGAGATTAAGAGAGAGAGAGCCCTTAAATGAGTTTAGAATTACACATTTCTGTTGATATTTCAGGAAATTAGTGTGCTTTTTACTATTACAAAATATTTTCAAAAGTATTATTAACTATTTAATATAATACACAATTTATATCAATAGCGCTGTGTTCGCTCGTAGAAATTAATTTCATTCGTCGTATTGTATTTCAGTCTTTCACTTGTAACTATTTTTTTATTGTACGAAATTAAATTCAAAGTGTTTATTAATATATACCCGGCCAATATGAGCAATAATAGCACTATTCACTGTACAGAAGGCTCACATGACAGCGCACTTGATATTACTCGTAACTGGTTATATTTTTGTAAATATATATGTGACGTTGTTTTGCCAAATAATATGCAACTTGCAAAATCTATTGTAATTTTTCTGACAATTTGTTTGGTCATATGTTACCTTGCATAAAATCAATCACAACGTTTTCTTTTTACAGCACAGTTTCCCCAAGCGTTGTTTTTAATTTTATGTACAAAGGAAAAACCCTTGCTTCTGGTAACCAATATTGAAATGACAGTTCTGCCTCAGAGGGTTATAACGGTTAAATAAATTGCCGAAAGTGTTTTCTCTCTGAAAAGTTATTTGTTTAACTAATTTCTTGAAAATTTCTGTGCAAATGATTATTACTTTATAGGCAATGAAACTGTCATATTATTCATTTAAAAAGCGTGGCGTTTGATTTTTTGAAATTTGTTATCCCAGTCCATGTATATCTACATCGTATTTACTTGTAAATGTTGAATTTTTTCGTTCAGTTACTCGGTCTGTTGTTTCCTGTCTCGCTAAATTCACTGTTAAAGAATAAATATCTTCTGCGTGAATAATTACGAGGTGATATCAAAAAGTTTGGATGCTACATCTGTTTACAATCAAGTACATTACTTATGGCCGCGAAGGTAATGTAGCCTACAAAGCAGCTCGCCTTGCACAGCAATACAGTGCTTCCATCTCTCCTGCCTCTTCTACGATAGGTCACGTAAGCATTCTTCTTGAAGTTTACCAAGCACCTTCTACGATTCGTGCTGGATCTCCGCAAAGGCGTCAAAACGGCGAACCTTCAAGTTGAATCTTCATCTTCGCGAAGAGGCCGAAGTCCGCAGAAGCCAAGTCTGGCGAGTAGGATGGGCGAAGAAGCAAAGGCCATGTCGGTTTTCCGGTGATAAATTCACATGTGAGGAGAACTCGGTGACACGGTGCATAGCCGTCGGGGAGCATCCAGTTTCCCGCGCTCTACAAATCTGGACGCGTTCGCCGATTATCCTCTCTCAAGACGCATCGAAAACTGGCAACAGGACTCATTATTGACGGTCTGGCACCCGGGGACGAATTCTCCATGCACAATGCCGCGAATATCTATACATGCTATGAGCATGTATTTAGTTAAAGTGTGTGTCTCTCTGCCTGTCCATAACCAGCAAAATTTGATGCCACCCTGTGACTGCGTGTCTCACTGCCGAATTCAAGATTCTTTTACCGATAATGCAGGAGTGTCTTCAGATCTGGTATGAATATTGTTATTTTAACTCTTTATATAATTAACTCCTCTCTTCATTTGTCTGTAAAAACACTGTACAATTATTTGACGCCAAGTTGAAGTCGAAATGAAGTAAATCTATTCTTATGAAAAACCATCGGTAGCTACCAATCCCCTAGTCGAGCCCATTGAATTGGTCGGATTCACCTCTTTAGGTTAAACTCTTCAAATAAATTCTCGTAATTAAAAATTTATACTTCTATTACTATAGGGCCAATTCTATATAAAAAAAAAAGAATCCCCAAAGAGTTGTTAATTAGCACAAACATCGCTCTAACTAGTTGAAAAGTTTCTTCGCGCAAGTGCAGGTATACACATTCACGGTTACCTCCAACTTTTCTGAAGCCCTGCTAATGTTTTACTTTACTTCCAGGTTATTTCTCCGCCTCATGCAAACAAAGATTAGGAAATGACACCAGAGGACCAGCTCACAGCATTCGTGCGCACTCAGTGAAATAATATTTTGCATAAGAACTATATCTTACTAGACATTACCAACACACCTATTTGGCCACTGTTTTAACTTATATTAGTTATTAATGAAAAAATATATAATTAAGATTTAATATATGTTACATTTCTATTTAATCAAAAATAAGGCAGTTTTATGTAAACACAAGTATGAAATGCTTGCGATGTATGATATGTTTAGGAAAAAACCAAACACGTCATTAATGGTGTGTTTTTCAAAGGTTTGATTCAGAAAGCGCGAAGAAATTACCATTAGACTATAAACAGAAAGCGAACGTGTCAAAACCAGCCCGCCCAGAATACAATTCTACCCCACCTGCGTCACCTCATCGGAGCTGTCATTTCGGGAGCGGCAGGTCAGGTGACACGGACAACGCCGCCATTAACGCCCACCTGTCCGCTGCAGTATGGGAGTGCTGAGTGAATCCAGCCGGCGACACAAACAGTCCATTATCGACGAAATGAAGGCCGCCGTCGCGCAAATAAGGGCCAGGGCACAATTGAGCTGATTAGCTCGTCCAGTGCTCCCTGCCCGATCCTTATACAGCAGTTGATTTGGTTGACGCGTTCGTTTTGCTTGTATTTCACCATAACTTTCAGGGGACTTTTTGTTTTTTTATAAATACTGAATTGACGGAAATGTATAATTATAAATTATACATATAAAATTATATTTATCGGAATATAGCTGACAATTAANTGCTTGTATTTCACCATAACTTTCAGGGGACTTTTTGTTTTTTTATAAATACTGAATTGACGGAAATGTATAATTATGTCCCAAGCCCCATTATACATATAAAATTATATTTATCGGAATATAGCTGACAATTAAAAAAAAATTAAGGGCGTTGAATACAAAATTTCAGTATTCTATAATTATTCTTAAAATTTTGTTAACATTTTAGATACTACATATAATAAAATTTTGAGCAAACAAAACCAGCAATTAAGTTCAATACTTCCAACATCATCACCTGTCACCAACACGTTTCTATGGTTTTTGAGACAAACCAGCAATAATAAAATTATTTATGTGTGATGTGTCCGTTTTGAAGAACGTTCGTCGCAGATGGTAATTAATTTGTTATTTTCTGTACAGCACATTTAACAACATTTGTTTCTAACAACAGAGAAAATACCAAGCAGATTAAAATGTTGACCAAAGATACTGTTTAGCACGTATTCTACTGTCTTTTTATTTTTTCCGGTTTCGCTCTGACGTGCATTATTCACGTCATTAAATGCAGATAATGCAGTCCGTTAGATACACCTCAGAGAAAAATTGTTATCATATACAGGACGGATTGTTAAACTTATAGCGAAGGGATGAAAATTTTCTGAGCATAGTTAAGCTTGTTAACGTATATATATTTTTTATTTTCAAAAACTACGTAACGTGTGTGAAGGATGCCTGCAAACGAAAAAAGTTTATAAAAATCAACGTCCAATGTTATTTTACATTCTTCATTCCCGTTTAAATAATAGATTTTTGAAAGTGAGATTTGCTGAAACAGGCGTTTTTAGTATATTGCTTTTTTTTTTGTTNAATGTTATTTTCCATTCTTCATTCCCGTTTAAATAATAGATTTTTGAAAGTGAGATTTGCTGAAACAGGCGTTTTTAATATATTGCTTTTTTTTTTTTGNTTTTTTTTGTTTTTTTTTTTTTCATGTACGGAATATCCTAGAAGGAGATATTTGAAGTAAAACAGAAATTTGCAGCACAAATTTATGGTTAGAAATTCACCGCAAAATTATGGAACAGCGCAGAAAGTCGGGTAGAGGTGAGTTGGTGACGAAAATACTGCACACCAATTCAGTTCCTAATATTATGATATGGCATTTGATGCGTGTGTCTGTGTTCTCCTTAGCGACCCCCGGCCATCTAAACATCGTATACGCATAATACTGCCTTGTATCCTGCAACTTAAAAATTTTTTTTTAAAATACTCGTAACACGCTGTTATAATTTTTTTCCNGCTGTTATAATTTTTTTTTTCCCAATTTACGGAACAGTGTTAGTAAAATATTCTTCAGAAATCGCCGCAAAACTACAGACAAGTTAATTTTTTCTCTAACTTACGTAGGTAAATTTCACGAAACCCTTCCGTTAATTCTCATTACCTCTTCGTAAGTTAGCTTATAAGTTTTTTTGTACCTCCGGTTTATAAAAATAAATTAATTAAATAAACCATACTTCAATGATTATATTGTGAATAAAAATACATACTTAAAAATTTTTGCTGGAGTGAAGTTTTAACATGAATTTTCAACTCTGGCGATTATTTACCTGGCCACTTACCTTCCGACTATCCTCAGAAATTAAGACATACATATTTCATTTATGTAATGGTGATATGTGCATAGACTGTCATTGCCTGAACAAAACGCAACTAGCAGGAAATGTTATTCCTTTAACACTGATTCGAATATAAACTATTATTTTATATTGTCACAATTTTAAAACTCACATTAGCAAAATTCAGTCTTATATAACACTGTCTTGAACTCTTTTACAATAAAGACGCTGATTTGCTGTAGAGTTATTATTGGCGTTTAAGATATTTTGTTTACAGTCCAGCGAGGTGAAAATTTGAATTGCTTGAGAGCTATATTCAAATGAATGTGTTCAAAATTGCCTTCAGGANTTTTTTCTCTAACTTACGTAGGTAAATTTCACGAAACCCTTCCGTTAATTCTCATTACCTCTTCGTAAGTTAGCTTAAATAAGTTTTTTTGTACCTCCGGTTTATAAAAATAAATTAATTAAATAAACCATACTTCAATGATTATATTGTGAATAAAAATACACACATAAAAATTTTTGCTGGAGTGAAGTTTTAACATGAATTTTCAACTCTGGCGATTTACCTTCCGACTATCCTCAGAAATTAAGACATACATATTTCATTTATGTAATGTTGATATGTGCAAAGACTGTCATTGCCTGAACAAAACGCAACTAGCAGGAAATGTTATTCCTTTAACACTGATTCGAATATAAAATATTATTTTATATTATCACAATTTAAAAACTCACATTAGCAAAATTCAGTCTTATATAACACTGTCTTCAACTCTTTTACAATAAAGACGCTGATTTGCTGTAGAGTTATTATTGGCGTTTAAGATATTTTGTTTACAGTCCAGCGAGGTGAAAATTCGAATTGCTTGAGAGCTATATTCAAATGAATGTGTTCAAAATGGCCTTCAGGAACTGCTGGCTGCTGAGAATATCCACACTTTCCTTTGCGGACGTGCGGCCTCTATCACGTGTGCTACGTCTGGCCCTTTTAACCGCGATGGTGTGTGCTGCTCCTACGTGCGCACGCAGGTCCTGCTCCACGCACGTAGCTCATGTGCGCAGGCGGTAATTCACAAGCCGGTTACGTGCTTATCTGAGATGCGACGTACGCCCGAAGCAGTAACACCGCATGTAGCGGACGTGGTTAGAAATCTTGGGCCATAGGATGTCAAGTGCTCACATATAATCTGTATTTCGAGTGTATTTATGGTAACCGGTCTTTTATGAAAATGAAAATTTGGATATGTGTTGTTCACATTTAATTTAACGTGTATGAGATATAACCTTAAAAAAGTCACTGTTCCTAAATATGTATATTTTAACGGGCACACTGACTGGCAGGGCCCATTTAATTTGGCAACAACGGTGTTAAAGTAGTTAACTTTGAGTAAAACTGTGCTACGTTGACATTTGTGAATACCAAAATTATTTCTTTTGCATTCTGTTTTTCCGAGGAATATAAATTAAAGAATGATAAAATTTGTAACATATTTGCTTTTATAATAATTTCAGATTTTCACTGGGCTGGTCCATGACATAAGTGATCAGGGCCATAGCAATGTTAAGTTTACATACATTGAAATAATACAAAATCTGTATGCATGTAGATCTTAAGCATGACTTTCAAAAGTGCTCAGTTTACCTGAAAATCCCTAAAGTACTCCAAATAAATGAAAAACTGTGAATCAGTTTCATTTTAAACACGATTTAAAATTTTAAATTTGTGTCATTTAAGTTTTTAATAATTAAACGAACTGTTATATTTCAGGTGAAGTGTTTTCTATGTAATTGAAATATCTTCACAGAATTTCTTTGAAATCCAAATAATTGCAGTACTTCGTTAGTGTTTCGCAATATCTTCATTTTACTTTCAATAATATCGCTAACCTGAAAATATAGCTATGTGTAAGAATCTTAATAAGCTCTCTTGGACTTTATTTTGCTATTTGGGCCAATCCAAAAGTTATTTTTTAATGTGGCGAAATAAATTTACCGTTTATATTTTTGAAAAGCTTTTAAATTAAATTTTTTTTTTAGATTTCTGATTATTTTTTTATTTAATTTTTCCACGCTATTGCACTTCTATTGAAATACCAATTTTTACATGATCCCAAGAATGTAAAACAAACTTATTAAAAATAAGAAAAAACTTTGGTGTATAAGAGGTTTACAAAATTGAATAACGTGAAATTTTTACAACACATGGTTTTAAAATTTGTTTTAAGAATATGCCAGGTGTTCATTATTTGTTATACAGTATCCTTAGTAACCACGATTTATAACAGTGTGAAATTATATTCTGTGTCCTTCGTTTCTCACGTCCAGCTGTACAGTCTTTAAAAAATTACACTGCCCGTCTTACTTACTACATTGCCTGACACAAGTATTGGTTCTCTGTGTTTTAAGCAATATGTATGGCCACATTACCTGTAAACATGAAAAATTTTGTGCACTTCTGTCTTCTGGTGTTGACATTCCCTACATGATTCAATATGGCAGATTTAGAAGAAGAATTGTTCAATCTATAATATTTTCAGACAGCACTTATTTTTACTTTTTTTTCCCCTTACCCCCTCCTAGATTTAACCGCCAAGATTATGTTCTCCATACATGAAAAAGCATTTCGCAGTAAGAAATACGATAAGAATTCTACTTGATCAAAGCTGATATGCAGATAATGTATTTGTCTATTTACCTCTGTTTACTAAAAAAAAAGAGGGAGAGAGAATCATTCATGATTAGCTACTTACAATAATGTATAGCTCTACAAGCCCTTAATTTGCTCCGTATTATAGGAGAAAACAGTTCCAGATATAAAACTAATTCAGTGCAACAACTAATCATAAATATGCATGTGAAGTTAGCGATAAGCAAATTACTCTTCCAAACAATTTATTCCGGCCGTTGCAGATTTACGTATGCGTTCAAAAGTCAGTGTTTTAAGTAGAGTAATGGCGTATTCGGGCCACGTCATGGGGGAAAGTTGTTATTTCGCGCTTTCAGACAGTGAAAATATATCCGACCCGTCCATAGATAAGTGAGCACGTAAGAAAATAATTTAATACGACTGCTATTACTTCTACTATTGTCTAATCTTCGTTACTTGCAACTTTCCGGGAGTCCTGCTAAAGTTCTACTTTCAAACTATTCCTCCACTAATAGAAAACAAAGATTATTATAGTCTAGCAGATCACGCAAAAGAGACAATGCACCACATTCGCGCGAACTTTGCGTTATATTATTTCGCACGGTAACTATATCTATACCAGGCATTACTAACACTCTATTGTTTCGGTCTTTATTCATATTTATTCTAATTCTCTTAACATAAAATTATCTAACTTTTGGTTAAATTGAGCTTTTACTTATATTTAGACAGTTATATTTGGACAGTTACAGTCCATTCACGTTAAAGTCCATTCACGTTAACTTCCAACTTTTCTGAAGTCCTGCTAAAAATACGTATACTTCCATGATATTCCTCCGTCCCATGCAAACGAATCCTAGCCATTTCTAGACACACAGCATTCGTAGGCTCTCGGTGTGATAATATTTTTCATAAGGACTATTTCTTAATAGGCATTACCAACACACCTGTTTTCTCACTCTTTTTCTTCATATTAATTATAAATGATGTTCTATAATTTATAGATAAAACATAAGTAAATGTTTAAATAAAAAATTACGAATTTTTGCATTACAAGAACTATGAAACGCCTGTGATGCAAGACATATTTAAGAAATAACCTGATACATAATAGATAGGGGATTTTTTTTAAAGATAAGATTCAATAAGTGAGAAGAAACCGCGAATAGACTATAGCAGAAGTTTGGATAGTGCCTCAGCAGGACCACGGGTATCTATAAGTGTGTATATCTGAGAGAATGTGAGAGGAGAGCGAACGGTGCGATACAGTATCAGGTTGGGACCAGGAACTAGTCAACTGTGGCATTAGCTGAATTCTCCTGTATTCTGATTGGGCGTTGTAGGGGCCATCGGTGACGTGCTGCTATACTGCAATGGGAAGTAAGGCAGTGCCGTTAGAGGGTAACCACAAACAAGGGCGGCCTGGGAACATCTTTGTTCTGAGTGCCGTAACATGACATAGAAATAGTGTGTATGATTACTCTTCTATCATATTATTATCCATTGTCTATTCATGGTATCTTCATACTTCCTGGAAAAAAAAAAAATTGAATAATCTCTCATTGTGTGATGTATTTTGTTTGGTTCCTTAAAATCATATATGAAAAACGTTTTGTACTATCAATTGATTATTATTAAGTCTAGGGGCTTTTCTGAAAAGCACAAAAAAATTTCAAAATTATGATATATTTCTACTCTACTTATGATGCAGAACAGGAATATACTAGGGGCATTAACGTCCGACTAATTTTTTAATATTTGCCCTAGGGTTTTTGGATTTTACACTAACCTAGGAGAGTAGGGTTTTACACTAACCTTAAATATCTGGGTTTTACACAAAACTACGAATGTAGGATTTGAGGTATTTAAAGGAACCGTAAAACACCCCAAAAGAATGTAAATAGACTCACCTAGGTAGTTAGCTAGTATAATTCCTCTGACGTTAATAGAAGTAAACAAACATATTTCGCATATTTTTAAAATATGTTCCACTTATTTTAACATTACGCCCTCTTGAATATGAACAAGGTAAGATGCGCAGAACCCATTAATGCAACTTTTGTTGGTCTAGGACGTTTTGTTCAGAAACGTAAACAAACTAGCTATACTGCTTATTTCGCAATTTTGTTCAATTGTTTTATATGTTGTACTTATTTTAAAGCTACGTCCTTAATATATTCGTATTCTACGAAATAAGTAAAGTATAAATATATCATAATTTTGAAAAAATTTTGTGGTTTTCAGAAAAGCTTTTAAACTTAATAATTACGTATCAATTTTTAAATAAATAAATATTTCATTGGTATTGAACTATAAATTGTATTACATATTTTTCATTGATCTATGGATTTAAACAAAATGTTAAAAACTAGGTACGTGTTTGATAGCTAATAAGAAATTAATTTTTTTTGTAAAATAATATTAAAGGTTTTTATGTAATTTGTAAATTCAACACTTCTTATTGTCATATTTAAATTTTTCAGAACCACTTATATGAAATACCTTAAATTTTTACGTGCTAAATATATGTTTTTTGGGTGTTTGTCCCACAGCGCATCCCATCTCGCGTGGCACAGTTGGTTGGTGCGCCGTCGGCTTGAAGTGCAGGAGGTCTTGGGTTCGAATCCCAAGTAAGGCATGGGTGTTAGTTTAAGTTAGACCATAAGTTAGTTTTTAAGCCGTCACCTGATAAACCTCCAGGCATAACACCGGGAGACGTTAATAAGTTTTCTAATACAATCCAGCAGCGTAAACATACGGCACGTTGGTTTCTGCTTGGCTTTTTGTTCCTTTCTTGTTTACTTTTAGTTTACATGCAGCAGAAAAATATGTAGCGAGTTGCTTCAAAAGTAGAACATCAGCAGCCGCCAGAAAAAATGGAATAAATCAGGAATACGCCACAAATGAGAATGAAAGGACATAGAAGACTTAGCCAAACAGTGGGCTCACATAGAGAGGCTCCGTTGTTCGATTTCCGGCCCGGCCATCCTGATTTTCGATTCCCATGTTTTTTCCCCCAAATTACTTGACTAAAACGATGTGGGTGAAAACTTAATCAAAGCCATGGTCTATTTCTTCACCAATCTTGATTTACAGGGTTACTGGTTCCTTTTATAGTGAACTTTCATGTCGACGTGATGATAAACCACAAATACAAAGAAGCAAATAAATATAAACTCGAAATGAGCAAATATGTAAAAATGTATAAGGCATTTAAAAAACATTTAAAATGTATTAAGATGGAAAAAAAGTACAAAATCTTTTTATAAATATCTGTTAACTCTACTATAAAAATGCCCAAAATATTTTAATGTTAGATGTATAATTTTCCACGCATTTATTTATTTGAAAGGATCTTTCAGAATTTGCTTCTTGAGAAAAACAAAAAGAGCAGGAATAATCTCATAAAAACGTCAAACACTCCGTCGCAAATATGAAGTTAAAGTTGTCCCGTGTAATAGTGACAGCTACGGCTCCTCGTTTCAGTTATAAAATATGCAGGAGGAATTTACTCGTTTTTGAAATTACCGAGCGGCATTCCAAAGAGCGGGAGGAAAGAAACATTACAGCACGGATATTCAATTTTCATGTTAACAATCCCTTGTTCACGGGCTTGAGAACTCTTCGCGCACAGGGTCTGTTATTACGCAGCTTAGATGCACGCTTAGCGCGTCGTTTCCAAAGCACAAACATTTCATGGCCATTTCTTTTTTGTTAATCTCTATTTAGTTATTAAGATGGTTACATGTTTAAGCATTTGGTAAATATTTTTGATAATGTGATTTTTAACTGGATTGTATTTAAATTTATAAACATTTTTGCAAGGGTGGGAAAATCTGGAGTAGGTGTAACGGAGGTCTGATAACCAGAGATACGAGATGGTTGTGGTGCCATGAGAATATTTTCTTGATTTAAGAAGGTGATCAATAAGTAAAGATATATGGATGTATCTTGGTTAATGATTCTGGTCTGGTGCAGCGTTTCTTTCGGTGGAGCCTGACTGAGAGGACCTGTGGAAGAGCAGACGAGAGGAGTCGTCTCGTCTTCCGCTGGCAGGATCTTTGGATGTTGGAGATTCCTGATACAGACCAGTATTTACACTCTGCGAGGACATCTTTCAGCATGGCCCTGTGGGTCCTGCGATGGTCACGATGCCTGATGAGATTACGGTGACATCTTTCAGCCTTGCACCAGGGGTTCTCTGATGGTCGCTACTCATGCTGAAGTTGCTGTATTTGGATGCTATGAAGAACTGAAGATCCATCAATATAATGTTAATAAGGCGATGGGATTGCGGCTGTGTATGTTATTCATTTTTAAGCTGTGGAAGAAGATCTTTTTTCTTATGGATCTGTCAGTGCTACAGTCTTCACTCCAGTTCTCCTTGCAAGAATTTCTACCTTGGGGAGATCCTGGAGGATGGCGGCTGAATTCCCTGATGGCACTCAGATCCAAGGGAGTCAGAATGTGACAATATGTTTTCGTCTCGTGTTCAAGAGCTCTAATTCTCTATAAAAGTTATTTCTTGTTACGTATTTTATCTGCCCGTTATTAAATGCAGCTGTGAACGTTTTTCCCAACTTGGGCGAATAGTTTGGAACAGCTCTGGAAGACCACGATGTATGCTGCCTCGTCTACGGTGGAAAATACGTGGTAGATTCCACTCCCGACATCAAGTGGGCCTTCGAAGCAGCAGCGAGTCGACCAGCATGGTGGCCGTCTCAGTTTCAGCAATTCAACTACCGAAAGCGCCCGTGCTTCCAGCCCGGCCAGACGAAATACTGCCGTGCTTCACTACTATTGACTATGCCTTGGTGACGTCAGCGGTGTAACCGAGAGTTGCAGGTTGAAGGGAGAAAATGTTCACGATAAAAAATAAAAGACTTTCGTCATGTAGCTGTCAGAACTCTGTATTTCAAAATTCATATTTCCTATTGGTTAAAATCAAATTAATCTGTATAAATGCTGAATACCCCGTTGCCAAATCTACTAAATGTGAAATATTTACGGGGGATGAGGAAAGGGTTTTCAAATAAATAGGCATGCATTCTTGGAGCTGGTGTTCTACGTTCTAAGACTCTGGAGGTGTTCACAATGAAGATAAGCATTCTAGTAATTGGAGCCACTTAAAAATTGTTGAAGAAGTAGAACATTTTCAAGTGTTAGGCTTTCACCAAAATGTTTTTAAATGTTTTTAATTTAAAGTATTGTAAAAAACGTAAGAACTTAAAGCAAGTAAATTTTGGCATTGATACTTTGAAAATAAACCATAATTATGTAATGATTTGAAATCGTAAAAATCATAATAAATATTTTTTTAATTAGTTGTGTTTATTTTTTAACTAATTATTTTGTCTAAACATTTCAATGTGGGTTTTTTTGTAAAATATTTTGAATTATTGTATCAAACATTTGGTAAATGTCAATGATGTCATGTTTTGTAATTAAGAATTTTTTTTTATTTTCATATAAAATGTTTCCAGTCGCAACCACGCAAATAAAAATGTATGAAAGGTTTGAGAAACATGTCAGGTTACCTTTGTAAGATGACATGATGCAGACCATTATAAACATATCCTTTCTGCTGCCATCTGTTGATGGGGTTTCATTGGAAGTGTTTCCCAAGTCTCAGGCCAACAGGGGGCAGAGTGCGGTTTAAACTTACCAGAATTCAGTTGGACTTCCCCTACTGATTACACTCGACGAAACAGAATCATGGAAATGCCACACAGTAAAAGGGAATTTTATTTTCAACAAACAGATCCTCGCAAACGAAACGATATAGATGTAGAAACAAATTCTGTAATTACGTAGATGTATATAAAAATTAGACGAATACGAGTAATCAAATCGTAGAAAATCATCCAAAAATAGATGAATATTGGAAATTTTTTTAATGTTACTTCGTTAGTATCGCTGACATAGCAAAGTTTTTATCTTTTGCAGTGATGCAATTATTTCTCCTGTACTCGTAAATTAGCAAACTTAAGAGGCTTATATGAAATATTTGTGTGACGTTAAATTTTTCACTTCTTTTCGCAATATTTTACTTCTGTGCAGTTGTTATCAGAGTGAAACTAATTGTTGGCGAGATGATAACTGCATCTTATCCACCAAGCCAGTGCCACGAAACCAGCNTGTTATCAGAGTGAAACTAATTGTTGGCGAGATGATAACTGCATCTTATCCACCAAGCCAGTGCCACGAAACCAGCTACAGCTAGGAAATTCCAAACACGAAGTATATTCTGACCTTCAGAACCCACCCAGAGATAGTTCTGTAGTCTACTGATAGGGGCCGGTAGGTCATCGCTCTGCCGAGTCTAGTGCTTTTTTATCATTGGNAGAGATAGTTCTGTAGTCTACTGATAGGGGCCGGTAGGTCATCGCTCTGCCGAGTCTAGTGCTTTTTTATCATTGGGTCACACACGCGGAGTTATTACACGTGACACCGTCACTAACAGTTAGTTTGTCGGTAAGACTGTGAAACGTTTTTGACAGGTTGCAAACTTCTTAATTGCTGTTCCCACAAAATTATTGACACTATCATGTACGCAATTTCTTCATTGGGCCGTCTCTATGCAAAACTGTTCAATGTTAAGAAAAATCGATAATTTCCGAAAGCACAAAATAAATTATCGATTTATAACGTTTCTCAAAAGCCCGTTGGCAACGTCGATGCTATTGAGGTAATGAACACGATTATCCGCTTCTATAGTGCCGATAAAATTAAAATTATTTATCCTCCAATATACCGGTATCACCTGAATTATAACATAGTCGGAAGTTTACGATACATTCGATATTCAAAAGCGAAAATATAGATAGTATGGAAATATTTTCATACGTGTTAAATAAATCAAAGTATATACACCTGTTTCTTGTAAATTCGTTCGGCTAGAATGTTTGATTACTTTCNTCAAAAGCGAAAATATAGATAGTATGGAAATATTTTCATACGTGTTAAATAAATCAAAGTATATACACCTGTTTCTTATAAATTCGTTCGGCTGGAATGTTTGATTACTTTCGCAAAATGAATAAGCTATTGCGGTTACACTTCTGTAATTGATTAGAAAGGAAACAGGCTCCTGTTATTATTTATTATCGCTCATAGCATTTATAGAGGCAGATTTTTTTAATTTTTCATTCAGGTTGCCACATTTTGACCTCGATTTTTAAATTGACTATCTTAATAACAAAGCTAATCCACTTAATAGCAGCGAATTCGAGTGCAGCAAAAAAAAAATAACAATCGTCTGACTTGCTTTCATAACCAGGGTACTATATACAAGAAGTGATTCCGATCGGAAAAAGTTTGGAACCCGTGTAACTGAACTAAGGCAACTTTTCTCTTACTGGGTGGCAAATATCTAGAAACGGATCTTAACTTCGACTGTTACGAGCGTGTCTAACTGGATTTCTTACTAGTTTAGCTAGAAGCTGACAAGTTCATTTCCAACACGCTGACACAATAATGGTAATATACCACAGAGTTTAACGGTCAGGCGTCTATGCTGGCACCGGTGATTACAGCTCGGAATGTTAGCGTTAGTTTCTTTTCGGTATACTTGTACATTTCAAAATGTTTTTAACAATTTATACATCGGCCAGGGGCTTGTACATCCTTATGATCGCTTAGAAAGGCAAGTCCTTATATGCGGCCATTAAAGCAATACTCTTAATAGAGGAAGTAAGAAAGGACGTGGTGGGGTGATTTTTCAAATACTCGTAGATTAGAAAGTTTTTTTTAAAAATGAGAATGCTAAAGTTTTTTTAATAAGCAATCTATAATTGTTAATTATCTACACGTTGCACAGGGGAATGAAGTGGAGAGGTTTGAGCTGCTCTTAAAATCTAAATCTTTAGATCCGATGAGGGCGAAGCGAGGTGAGCATGGAGCAGCAAGGGCGGGGGAAACGGGAGATCCCCGAGAAAACCTCCCGGCCATCGGCATCGTCTGGCACGATTCCCACACGTGATAATCCATGATCGACCCCACAGTAAATCGGACCTGGTTCACCTATGTGGGAGGCGAGTAGTCTAACCACTACACCAACGCGGATTCATACACATGATAAGTTTCATAACGTAGATTTATTGTCAACTTCCGTTGTAAAAAGAGTCATTTACTTTTTCCTCAAATAACGTCCGCCGTACATATTTCGTTCTGTAAAATCCATTGTGCGATATCGTAACAAAACTACACATACTATTATTGTTACAGTCTATTCAAGGTTTTTTCACACAATTTTGAACCAAACCCTTGAAAAATCACCCCATACATGAGGTGTTTAGTTGTTTTCATTTTCATTTTCAAAATCAATTGTTGGGTGTGTCATAAAAACTGACACTCAGANTGTGCCATAAACACTGACATGCAGAGGTAATTTAGTATTTCCAAAAGCACCTCTGACCTGCATTTTTACTTCTCGATAAAGAAACTTTGCAGCACATAAATAAAGAATACCGTGGAAATCTGACAGTCAAGAACAATCAAGGAATCCCTTAGTTACGGGTTAGTTGCTTAACTAATTGATTAAAATGTGTTTACTTCGCTCGCAGGTCGAACGCACTTCCGCTTTCACTATCTGACAAAGTGGGCGCCCTCGATATAAACCTTCATTGGAATTTATCACTGCGGCAACGCAATTTTTCTTCATCGATTGATTTATACTTAAACGAGGTCCAAATGATATATTGTAAGTGTATACCTTTCATGGTTCGTACTTCCCCTCATATACAGATAGCGGATTTTCGTGACAAACATTTCTCACATAATCGTGCTTCAAAGCACTCAGCTCACATACCCTTTAGTGTCTGAATTGTCTCAACTGATCCCTGTTTTGGGTGCCTGCTGACGAATCACAAACGTTCAGCATAGGAGTAACCTTGATATGACTGGCCCATACAAATGTCAAAACAGCTTCTCTCACAGACTCCCGTCCAGTAACCAAAGGAACATTTCTGGTAGAGAGCAGGTAAATTTACAGAAGTTAATTGGCGTGGCAATTATTTTCATGTTGCATTTCTCATTCCTGGTCGTCTGCGTGACGCACTAGGAACGGTCTCTGTTGTGTCATTGGCTGCCTACACTGCTAAAACTGTACATATATTTAAGCAGTTTTTTTATAGGAAATTGCAGTAAATATTCGGAAACGCACTCAGTAACAACTAAAAAGTGAATGGACTCCGTAAATGTGAAATAAGAAGTCTCGTTATCTCCTCATATTTACGGGTTTCGGGAAATAACAATGCCGAGTCTAGACGAACCTTCGTAGGTTTCTTACTCTGTGGCACGGTTTTAAAACTCGTTGAGGTACAAAACGTTTTAACTTTTTAAGGTGACTTTTTTATAAAACGTCCAACACCCTCATAAAGAAAATAAGAGATATTTCCATTATTTATGTTCTTGGAAGTAAAACAAACTAACAAAAAAATAAACGGAGAGATAAAGTTAATTCGCGGAAAGTTCTGTGAAATTTACGAAAAGTCCGTTTTTGAAAATGCAACGTGACCGTGTTTTTACGGAGAGTTTGCGGACACTTCTGGATACATTTTTACAAGCACTTTTCCGTAAAATGACGGACATTTTTTTTTGTAATAATTCAGTGCTGCGAAAGAATTCCTGTTCTCTTGGCTGCCAGCTGACGAGTATTTACGTTACCAGCCGCAGATTGGCCCACGGCGTCGCAACTTTCAGCTGGCCAGTGATGCCAAATTGCTGGCGTGTATGACTGAAGCTCGCAGGACGAGCTGTTATTTTGATTCGTTGAACCTACACTCTAAACTTGAAACAGTGAGAATTGAGCCGAATCAGCGAAAACAGTGAGAATTGAGCCGAATAAGTGAAAAAGTGAGAATTGAGCCGAATCAGTGAAAACAGTGAGAATTGAACCGAATCAGTGAAAACAGTGGTAATTGAGCCGAATCAATGATAACAGTGAGAATGGAGCCAAATCAGTGAAAACAGTGAGAATCGAACCGAATCAGTGAAAACAGTGAAAATTGAGCCGAATCAGTGACAACAGTGAAAATTGAGTCGAATCAGTGATAACAGTGAGAATCGAGCCGAATTAGAGAAAACAATGAGAAGCAATGTCACATGAGCGACACCGCATTTCTATTATATGATCGCTCAATTCATTAAGAGCTGATCGCATGCATTTTACCCTGCCCTTTCTCATCAGAGAACATATGGAGTATCGTTGAATCTGCATTTCCGCCGATTGTATTTGAGTTAATTTCCTTGAGTAACGAGTTAGTGATTTATCGAAACATTCTGAATATTTGTAGGGTCGTCCGGCTCATTTTCGTTACATCACGGAATCATACGATATCGGTTTCGTCGCCAGCTTAAACAGATAAGCCTCACTTGGTGCTGGATTCTTGAAACGACAGCGAATGTTTTCATTGTCCTCTACATTCGTTCGTAAATTTCGTCATTGTTCACGATCCTATAAACTGACCATTAGACATTCTTCAATTGTGAATGAGTTCGTGTCACACGTGGCTAATAAGTCGAAGACAAACACAACGTCTCCAAGACAGAACACAAACGCTAGGCGCTGGCGAGAGTGGTCTGGAAAATGCCCGGTTTTAGTAAGCAGGGACTCCGTTGCCCCTTCCGCACTTTAGACGAGTCATGTACTATCAGGTTACTCACCAAATAATAATTTCCCTACTTTTACTGTGAATAACATTCCTATCATTTTTGTGTACAAGAAATATTATGTTGCAGCATACAGTCTACCCTATTGGGGCATTAAGCCCATCCTTTACGGTACAATCCAACAAGGAACCTCGATTATAATGGGTATTATTGCCTCTATTGACAAATCATTATCTTTACATTGAACGTTACATGTTAAGTTGTTCGGAGCTAAAGTTAATGTGGAATATTACACAGTGCGTTGCTGAACTGTTTTCGTAGAAACAAAGAGTCATAAAAAACATTTTTTAAATAATACATACCTTTTACCGTACAACTGTAATAATTAATTTCTAAATGAAACATTTTTAATTTTCTTGTTTGTTCCCCGAGTCATTACAGTTACTACCACTAGAATTAAGATTGAGCATCTCTTGCTCCGATGGATGCTGGGCATCAGTTCCACGCGAATGTCCGTACTTCTTCACTAACGGCGCCAGTAGCCTGGCGTCTACAGTCTTGGTGCCCTGGAAGCCGGTGAAGTAGCTGACGGGTACACCAACTGTTATGACTATGAGGGTACCAACGAGACTGTAGTAATTAAAAGATATCTTATACAGAGCGAAGGCGTCTTCACCCATTCCTTCAGGTAGTGGCGTTGGCCTGTTGGGAAAGAAACGCAATGTCATAAATTCATGAAGCTACAGAACCGGTATAAAATTGTAAAATATGCTATTAAGAGTTTATCTGAAAATTAAATAGTATTTGTGGGCCAGTAAAAAACCTCAGGCTAAGGTGAATCTATATTTACAAAATCTTGGACTGATTTTTGTGTAGAGAGAGAGGTTGGTGTTTTCTCTAATAATTCCGAGAATAATATCGGCATTAAAAAAAATGCAAAAAGTGCTAATATTTGTTATTTTGTTGTTTTAAGGAAGAATATGGCTAATTTTGTTTCGATAAAGTATTAATGATTTTACAAGTAAAGTTATTTATTAAAAATTGCGGTGCCAAAATGATAACAATTAGTGTTAGAACATTAATTTCCGAATTCCATTGAAGCTACGATATGATTTAACTACGTTCATATACATATCTCGAAAATTGCGATAAGGTTTTTTATATACCGTTGGGTTTTCTAAACTCTTGCGCGATATTTGTACACTGGCGCGATGTATGAGAAAAATTTAAAAAATTATAATTTCAGTTTACTGATAGCTGTCGATTTAATTGTAAGTATATAGGTAAAAACTAACAAAGATCCATTTCGTATAGGTTTAACATAAAGCACAATTCAAGAAAAAAGAAAAGTATTCAGTTAAGGCATGGTGGTATATAGAGTTTCGTGGACGTTGCACAAAGAGTATATTTGTTTATGTACACTGTACACTGTGAAAAACGGTGGACAAAAACGAAAGTCTCTTGCGTGTGGAGAGAGATCATTCTTTGTTTAGACTATTATCTGTAGTCGAGTAGAAAGATTCTGCCAATAACATCAAATAGAAACACATTTTTGTTGATTTCGGCATATGTCAGAGCGTTGAACTGTTATCGGTACAGTTGCAAACAAAAATTTGTTCGTTGCAATACCTCAAATTATATTATTATGTATGCATGTATGAGTTAAGCGAAGTATCGCTTATAACTGTTTTTTAAATGTTATCATTGTTGATAATATAATGGCTAATACAAAGGCACAGAAAATAATTTGGATCAGAGTTATAGACGCTCAAATAATATTTTCATATTTCTTAATATTGTGGTAAAATTAAATTAATATTCTGTAAAACATATTTAATAGGGTATCTTCTTGTCCTACGTTAATACAGTCATGTTATATTGGAAGTTAAATTACCGAAGGAAAAATACTGAAATAACATTTTTTTTCTAAAGAGTAAAATTAGTCAGTTTTATTGTTCTATTCGTGTAATTATAAATTGCTGAATAAAATCTATGGCATCCATAAAATTTTAATACTAGTCGATTTTAAGAACCTATACTTGCTGGACAAAAACTTCACTGTAAAAAATTTAATTTTAAAATGTAAAGAAACCTTGTGACACCTCAAAAATAATTCTGAGAATTAATTATTTGGACATAAGCCAGTCATTTCAAAATTTAGCTTCCGAAACGTTTATGAAAAGTGTTATTTTTCACCAAGACTATCCACAATGAATAGATATTATTTATATGTATGTGTGGGTGGTTCACCATTTTATTTCATTTTCCTCATATTCAACATTATACATACAAATAAATAATTTCTCTATAATATATAACTTATAACGTCAGATTTTATTTTAAAAAAATTTAATAATACTCTCTTTGTGAAAACGTTTTTGAAGATAACATTAAGAACATAAGTTTAAAATCTACTCCAGAAGACTTTGTGAAATGACCATTGACGTAATGCATATATTGTTGTACTTTACTTAAAGTGTATAAATATTATATTCATAATTACATACTCGGTAATTGCGATTGTGATACGTATTTCTTAAGTTTTTCTTCTACATTTGTTGCTTACAGTGGGAATAAAAAGAAATAACAGGAAAAATCATACCAAATTTAAACACGTGATATTTATATTTAATATACTGAATAACCAGGACAAATTAGCGAAATTAGTAATCACTATCGTTATTATTAACGAATTTTTTTAATGATGTAGGCTCTCTATCACAAGATTTGTAAGTGCTCACAAGCATTTTACCTTGTAAGAAGGTGTGGGCGAATTTGTGATAGTTGAGTTCAGTAGTCTTTCGTGCTTATTTATCTCATCGGTCTGGCAGTCTTTAATTTCATCATGGATTCTCTCTTTGAGCAAAATCTATTACATGATTCGTTTTTTATCCATCGCTCTTTCTAGAAAATGTTCTGCCAACTCATTATTTTTTCAACCTAAAAATTAGATTTTTAGGCAACTGCCTTTATTTGCAACACACAAAATATATCTTTTTTTTTTTTTTACAAATAGTGGCCTTTTAATCTGTTGCAGTCGAAAACTCTCAACAGTTTACGACCTGAATAGGAAAAATGTTCGATCACTGCTCATTTGACACGGAGATTTTAACCTCCAAGTTTAGGTTTCCTTCTTAAAATAAAATCTGGTACAACAGCTCATTCCGTGATGAATATAGTTTATCTCGTAATACAAAGAAGAGAACAATAAACTTTCAAGCTACGGCTAATACAACCATTTTCGTTTCAAATATTCTAGAAATGCATCTCAGAATTCTGCTCCGTTAAAAGTAGAGAAGGTTCTTTGAATTAGCTCTCGTTTGTGCACGCCAACATATACCGAATATTCAGTTGCTTTCGAAAACAAATAAGAAGTGAATATACGTGACCAAAGTAGGTTCCACCGTGGTTCCGGCACGGCATCGTCTGCAGCAATACTCACGTGGGTGCGGCAGGCGCCGTGATGTTGAACATTTCTTCACATCCGTCAGTGGACATGGGTAGGTGTGGGAACCTCCCTACGCCAGTAGTCTGGTATACCTGCGCGCCGACGACGATCCACGACATTACCGCAAGGCTGACTATACTCCCGGCTAAGCATCCCTGTGCAAAAGCAGTCCATATTTGCAACATTGAATCTCGATTCATGATAAAACCATGAATAATGTAAACAAGTAAACAACCCAATATATATATATATATATATATATATATTGAAAATATACATATATATATATACATTTGAAATTTCTGCGACCCGTGATCTTAAGTTAAAATTCACATATAAGGCTAAAAGAAAATAATGCATGCAATTTTTTTTTAAATTATAGTTTAAATAACAGAACCATCAATACCATGTCACGTATTAATAAAATATTTTCAAATCAGAAAAAAAAAAAAATATATATAT